>JZLH01S0052111.1:131985-151397 GCA_001188425.1 Eucidaris tribuloides | reverse complement strand
GGATATGAAGAGGTAGGCCTCAGTCCAGAGTATATAAACAGGGTAGGGATGATTTCGTGAGAATGTGGAGGCCACGCCGAGGCGAGGTGGGATGTAATATTAGAAGGTAGATGTAACAGGTGGGTGAGAATGTGGGGCGGGGGAGAGGGGTGTACAGTCGGGGATAGTAAAGGAGTAGGTTGTAATTGTTAGGTGGGGAATGTGAAGGGGTCAGGGAGGAATGCTTGTAGGAATGTGAAGCTGAAGCGACAGCCTACAGTGGGGACGTATATAAAGGGGTAGGGATGTATTGTGGGTGAGAATGTGGAGGGGGAGGTGGGGATGTATATAGAAGGGTAGGGATGTAATGTGGGTGAGAATGTGGGGGGGGGGAGAGGGGGTACATGGGGATGTAAAGGAGTAAGGTTGTAATGTTGGTGGGGATGTGAAGGGGTAGGGATGTAATGTTGGTAGGAATGTGAAGGGGTAAAGTGGGGATATAAAGGGGTAGGGGTGTATCAAATTATAGAGAACATACAAATACTTAAGCTATCACACTATATTGCACTCTGAACTCTAATGTGCATGTTAGTGATACCTGTTTAATTACACACAATCTTGCCAACTTTGTATATGAGGAAATTATATATATGTATATATTTTTTCAAAACTATTGTCTTATCAACTTTTAATTGTATTTTTATGTATACAAGCCATGCATTTACTGTTTTCTTAGTTATGTCCTGGTTTTTTTGTCTAGGATTATTTCCTCTGTTCAATTTGTATATTCAATAAAGTGATGAAAAATACCAAACTTCTGATATTAATTAATTGCATAATTGTGTGTTGATTGTGCTTTTTAAAATACTTTATTGTTCATATCACAAAATTTATACAAATACTTTCTAATACAGCACAAAATCTAACTTCATATCATATCATTTTAGTGAGATTTTTATGGCATCCATTGACCACAACTACATAAAAAAAAACTGATCTAGTGACACACTTTCACTTTGTAATGTAACATAGTCTCTTAATATACTGTAATAATACAGTTTTTAATGCATTGAATGTAATACATTTAATCACAGCAAACATTCTTCTTTACCTAGACTGTTTCCCCCAATATCCAATTCAAACCTTTCAGAATCTTTTGTGCTCAGACCTCCAGCTTCATTGGTATGGAAACCAACAGCATTCTGAGGAGCATCTGCGTAATTCCCGACCAAATTCACCTTGATTAATAAGACACATTCTGCATGTACGGATTCATGTGATTTCCTTGTATAGTACAGAGAGAAACAACAAACTGATTGTGGTCGCCAAGGTTCCTTGATGAAAAAATAA
This sequence comes from Eucidaris tribuloides, assembly GCA_001188425.1. Lineage (NCBI taxonomy): Eukaryota > Metazoa > Echinodermata > Echinoidea > Cidaroida > Cidaridae > Eucidaris > Eucidaris tribuloides. The sequence continues at coordinate 150,068 of JZLH01S0052111.1, read as the reverse complement.
AATGAGATGCTATTCTTTGAGAAAGCCGCAAATAAGACGGCTAGCAACAATAGACAGACACTTGAATCCATTAAGAAGGCTAATGGAATAAAGGCTATTAACCTTGTTACATTACAACAGCCAACGCCTCGGCTTCCGACTCAACATCCAGTCTTTCCCGCCATGCTGATTAATCTCGGCTGTCATCAAAAGGCAAAAAAATGATGTATTCAGCATTCATCTTTATTTCACATAACCATTTACAAAACATATCTACTGCTGAGATTTGTACAAAAATAATTCAGTATTATGTCCAATTCCATCTATTCTCTTTTAATATTATCAATCAACTTACAACTTTTGTGTGCCTAGGGTCTGTTTGTGAACATTTTTTGTGTTCAAATTACAAAGTGGTGAAATTAGGTTCAAAAAAGTAATTCACAGAAGGTGCAGAGGAGAAAGATATCAGCTCAAAATTTATGCATGTGATGATGTGAATTTATACAGAGACACATGAAGACCAAATAACTGATAAACAAGCAGACATAAACACTCATAGAGTGTCTCAATCAATCAATCAATCAATCAATCAATCAATCAAACCATCCACCCATCAATAAATCAATCAAACCATCAATCCATCCATCCATCCATCCATCAATCAATCAATCAATCAATCAATCAATCAATCAATCAATTAATCAATCAATCAATCAATCAATCAATCAATCAATCAATCAGTCAATCAATCAATCAATGTCAATCAATCAATCAATCAATCAATCAATCAATCAATCAATCAATCAATCAATCAATCAATTTTGGAGGATTTAACAAAGTAATAATGTAATGAGTCAAAGCTAAAATTAATGTAATGCCTAACTATAAGGTGATTAAAATCCTAGAAAAATTTCAGTAACAAAATTGTTCAAAGAGTAGATACTGTACATATTTACTTGTGAGATTCACATAATTCCCATGAATTATACACATATACGGCAAATAAAAAGAAAACCAGCATCATAATGGCGAGAGATGTGAGTTTAATTTATCTTAACTTCATTACTCCATTCAGTACCGTATTTGAATTTTACGATGTGGCACACACCAGGATGTTACGAGGAATGAATCATAATAAGCGATAAATGAAAAACACAAAGTCTGCAGCCGCAAATCACAACTCATATGAATGATGGTCACTACACTCGTAAAACACAACCGCATAGGATAGCACACGATGATGTTCTAAACCACACGCTGACATTAAGTCCCATTCACCATTTTCTTATTGCTTTTCCAAATATTTTGTTAAAACACGTTTTCAGAACAAAATTACACAATAAAGAATTTGCACGGTGCAGAAAGTCAGGGATGGGCAAACTTGGACGACGTGACGATCAGAATCGAAGTATTGTTGTCATCCACGATGCATGGTAGTGAGAGAGAGCGCGCAAACAGGTATATCTATGCACATAACTTAGTCGGCCATTGACGGAGACTCACTGCGTAAACATAGCAGCGCCGTATCATGCCAAACGACGTCTCTGCTGCGCAAATAATGCACGGGAAAGGCACCAACCAAAAATACCCATTTAACATGTTTTCCCGGAAACCGATTGATTCTGGTTGCAATTTTGCCAATGCCGTGCAGTGAAGGTATCACTGCTCAATAAGTTTTGGATCACGGGGAGGGGGATTGGGAGGGGAGGGGGAGAATTGTGATATCAAGCAGGGTGGGGGTGGGGATGATGCTTGTTAAAAATGGTTTGACCATGTTACATGTAATCCTCCAAATTATCTGCCATATAACGGCATTCACATATGCATGCTCAATCAGTCCAGGCCCCCTCTACAACAATCTGTTTTGGATCACAGGGAGGGGGATTGGGAGGGGGAGGGGGAGAATTATGATATCAAGCAGGGTGGGGGTGGGGATGATGTTTGTTAAAAATGGTTTGACCATGTTACATGTAATTCTCCAAATGATCTGCATTATTCTGTATTATAATGGCATTCAGATATACTTTCTAAATTGGTCCAGGACCCCATGCCCCAGCAATATGGTAAATTAACAATTAGAACAATTGACTCATTATGTACAAATACAAACTTGTACTAATAGTTGGGAGTAGGAAACATTTTGGAGTGAAATTTCATTGGCCTTAACAGATCTTAAAGCCACAGGCTAACAATGACCACAGTTTTAAACAATGTGAGCTACATACTCCTCCCTGCTCCAAGTGTCTTTGATAAGGTCTAAAAATGAAGCCCTGAAAAACTTGTACTTCAAAATGATTATTTATTGCATTAAAAAAAAGTTAAAATCTACAAGTACTCAGGTTGACTGGATTCACCTGCCCATTCCCTCCCACAGACTAACTGTGTGTAGATCTAGGCTATTTTGTACTCGGCCCAAGTACTAATTGTTTATTCATGCATATCTTGCCAGCGACAGCAAAACTTTTCAAACTTTTGTATTCTGGGGTGTTTATGTGTCCATTTAAACACTACTATGTAGCTCAGATATCAAAGTTTGACAACAATGTTAGCCTGTGTCTTTGGGACGGGAGATACCAGGATTGGAAGAAGTCTGTATACTTTGGAATAAAACTACTAATAAATACAAGTACACAGTTCAAGGCTTCAGCCATATTAATTTCACAGTCAAATGTTTATTACTAATTAACCCTTTAAGTATGAATGTTGCATCTGTGCACAATCGTACAATTAAGGTGAACATTCATATAAATTATTTCTCTCCTTCACCTTTGTACAGGAGATGCTAAAAAAATAGATGGTGTGCTTAAATAACATACATAGAAAAAATACCAATTTCAGTACCACAATAAGAAAAGCAACATTAAAAAAAATATGAAATGAACAATTGTCATTATCATCTACTCAGACAGAATAAACTCAGTATGTAAAGAGTTAACCCTTTGGTGACGATGAGCTTGTACAGAAGGCCCCGGGGGGGGGGGGGGGGAGGTTACTTGCCTAGTAAGGAATACAGGAGTGTGCCGCTCTAATAGGTGACTTTTTCACAAGAAAAAAATCCTTAAACATGGGTCATGATTTTGAAATTTTACTACATATTTTTGCCTATTTCGTCGCTAAGTGCACAAAAAGGTCATTTTTCTTAATAAAAAACCTACGCTATTTAAACTCGCCCCGAGTTTTAATTGTTTATTCATGCATAACTTGCCATTGGCAGTGTAACTTTCCAAACTTTTTTATTCTAGGGTGTTTATTTGTCCATATGAACACTACTATGTAGTTCAGATATCAAAATTTGGCAATTTTTTTAATTGAAGCTCCACGTTAGCCTATCACTTTAAAGATGGGTCGGGTTTTTCGACTTCAGTGGCAACCCCCAATCGGAACTAAATCTGAATACCCCCCTCCCCCACCCCGGGCAGGGGCCCAGTACTTTGCACCATAGATGTCTATGTTTGCACACTCATAGATGCATGAGATCCCAAGAAGCACAGAAAAATATAATCTTTTATCTCAAACTAAGGTTACACTGGCTACAATTGTTTCAGTCCCATTAAGTGCAGATTTTTGACCAGTAAAGGTGAAGAAAATCGTCTCTGGGCGTGAGATGTTCCAGGCTTCTGTACAAACCTGTCATCCCCAAGGGGTTAAACTATCACCACCAGCTAGTACTCATTGTGACAGATGAATTTGTTGTGTAGCTTTACACGGTATGAATTTCTACAGGACCCCAAAATAATTAATTATTGCTCAATTTAAGACAAATCCTTCAAGCCAGGAGATACACACCAGCTGGTATACATTTGGTACATGTTTTAACCAGTTTGGTTCTTGTGTCATTTTTGATTTCTCCCAATCATGTTAATGTCCTTTAATTTTGTTTCACCTGCCTTCCAAAAGGGCTTTAACTCTTAAGCCACTGTGGGTAAACTATTGTTCTGTCAAGCATTTCAAGCCAGCAAATCAAGCATATTCTTGGCAAACAAAATACAATTTAACATGAAAATAATCATTGAAAATGTATTGTTGTGGAAAGTATGACCTGCCTATTTGCAAAACCACTAGTCAATATGACCATTGGAAATTGTATTACTTGGTTAATTTGTTCATTTAAGATAATTTTGTAGAATTAAGTAACAAGGAACCCTGAACCAATGTAATTGAATATATTTTGCAAAGTAGCTGTGATACATAGCGATATATAACTTTTGGATTATAATTATTATTACTGTTATTACGATTACTTGTATATTACCTCAATGTTCACTCATGTCAACATTGGCGGGTTAGGGTTGAATGACCTGAGTCAATGTTATTGAGTTACGAGTCTATGGTGTAAACATTGTACATCATTACAACCCTTGAAAATATAACATGAAACAAGACTAACGGGAGAATAAAGATTTGGTTTATGTGAAAAAATTCTCCTTTTGTGTTATCAGATATACTCTACAGTACTTCCACTTTCAGTGTCATAGAATACCCCCCCCCCCCAACCAATTCAGTGTTCAATATTCGGAAAACAGCTGATAGCATTCAATTTATTTATGCATGATCACATTTTATGAGCCTAATTTATTAATAACTTCATAAAACAATGACTCTTTTTTCATAATTTGTATTTCTACTGTATCATATGGATGCTCTAAATTAATATACCCCATTTCAGCAAGGATTCCGTACATGTAAATACAGTAGACAGGTGTGTGGGTGTGCATGTGTATGTTTCGTCTGGCAGTATATAACATTCATTAGTTCGGGGGGGGGGAGGGGGGGTGACGTGGAGTGATGCGCAGGTCTACAGTAACAAGCATAATCCTGGACTCTAAGTCAGAATTGTTGATGGATGTAATTTTATATTGGGGGAATTAGATTTATTTGGAGTGGGCATTTCAATTTGAAACCCAGCCCCACCTTGACGATGGTCCCTGGAGGCGATCTTACTGTTAGATTTGCGCTGAAATGCGCACACAGTAACACCTGCAATCAATAGCATTGTCTATAGTCAGCCTCCAAATTCTCCCTCATTTCAGCTTCCATCTCCGCAGATTCTCCTAGCATTTCTGTGAATCCTAGTATGGATGGGGATATGGGACATAGATGGGAGGGAAAAATGAGAATGCCACCATATAATGACAAAAATGTATGATGAAATAAAAACAAAAGTTACAATGCAAAACAATTTTACTGCTCTATATTACTATAATAACAAGAATGGTCTGAAATGTAATTAAAGAAATGTCAATTTAATAGCTGTGACGGAATGTGAATATGAATATGAATATTGTAGATTATTGTTATCAATTCTGATGATGAGCTTGACAGGGTCTGAAAGCTTGTTATGATCATTAATTTGTTTTCTAACTGAAACATAAATATTGTATTCTAGACAGAATTGCAACACACACAAACACACACTCAGACATACAAACATATATACTACCACATACAAACATAAATACACAAACAAAACACAAATACACATAAACACACACATACAAATACATATACACACATGCACAAATATACACACAAACACACACACAAACATACAAATGCACACAAAAATACAAATATAAATACAAACACACACACACACACACACACACACACACACACACACACATAACAACACACACACACACACACACACACACACACACACACACACACACACACACACACACACACACACACACACACACATAAACAAAAATAAAAACCCTCGCCTCAACAGGGGTAGGAAATGCAAAAGTGCGGGATGGACCACATGTTGTATTCATGGCATATGTACAAAAACACCTGAAACCCAGAGACATGAGTTCTCAGCACTGACTGACATTTGGACTGACGAACGTCCAATCAAGCGGGCTGAATGTAACCAGAGATAAATGGGACAGATGAGAGGACGCCAGGCAGACATCTCAAGCAGGTGAGAGAAAAGACATAAAAGACAGAGACGGAGCATTTCTTTAGCTGGATTTTATTATGTGCTTTGCTTTAAAGGGCACTTGTCATGGCGCAGAAAAATGTGACAAACATGGCAATCTACCGGTATGCTTTCTGAATCATCTAAAGTCTTTATAATATCATCATATCATGGTGTATTGCTACTCTTTAAAGGGATATCATGACAAATGTTCACTTCTCTTTGGCAGATTTTTTAAGACATACATGTATTTAGAAACTATATTACATATGTTGACACAAACAAAATGATACAGGATTTAGGTGTTGAGATAAAATTTCTGAAAAGCTGGTCACATTAATCACAAACATAATCCCAATTAAGTAAGGTGTATGGAGATCAGAATATACTGCTTCAAAGCCTCATGGCCTCTCTATTTTTCACCATTCTTTATTTAATAGACATGGTTCAGAATGTGTGATTTAATATATGAATAAATCTCTTATTTCACCATTTACCAAACTTATACACTGCCTTTAAGCCTTTGGGAAAATAATACAGATGAATATTACAAATTAGCCACATTTAGGAAATGACCAATAAGTAGACTGTATACAAAGATGTAATGCTGATGAAAATTATGAAGTATACACATTGCTGTATCAAGAATACCACTTGTTTGACATATGTGAGTGACTATCCTCTTTTGGTTATTACATTTCTGCCTAAATGTCCATTTTTGTAATTGTCTCAATCGTCCAATTGAACTACAAATCTTAATAATTACTATTTTGTTAAACAAAGCTAGGTTCTGAAGATAACAGAGACAGCAATATAACTAGTGTAGCAGTTATGAACTAATGATGATGATGATGATGATGATGATGATGATGATAATAAGAAGAAACACATTGTCATATCATAAACGGGGTGTACATGTATTATTGTGCTGAGTAATTTGAAGAACATATCAAGGAAACGATGTGTGATACACACACCTTTTCTCTCTCATTCCTTTTTTGTAATAATTTGGAGAGGGGGTGGGGGTGGGGGTGGGGGTGGGGGGAGTGTGACCCCCACAACCCCTGGCTTTGCACATGGTAACAACAATTTCATCTCATTGCATTTACCCTGGAAGTATGATGATTGTTATTGTCTCTACTTCAACATCAGCTGATGATAACATTAGTATAATACAAATATCTGAATAATTTTGACAGATCTTAATAATGGTTTTCAAATGTCTTTTGTTTTAAGATAACTTGTTACAAACTAAAAATCAACATAGATACACATCAATAGTATTTCATGTAATTTTAATGAAGATTACTATGAGGTAATTTATCTTGCAAAATAGCTTTGTTCAAACTTTGGGATCACAACCTGTACAAATAAATTCTATATTTATCTTAAAGCCCAAGTATAGTTTTGGTCAATCAGACATCCTTTTTGTCAATCTTTCACAAAGAATTCTATTGTCATCCCAGACATCAGAAAACAACATCAAACCTACTGCAATATGTTTATACTGGCAAATTATGATGTTAAAATTAAAGGAGAACATGTAGTGGTATGTACATTACATACGGGAAATGTCAGGGGTCCCACCTTACATTTTACATTTTGAGTAACGTGTAATAAATGGGAGAGTTTCAGAGTGAGCAATTTTTAGGGCATTGGTAGATCATATACATGTATGTAGGTGTATCTGAAAAACATAACATAATTCCAAAGAATTTGATTTTTACCACTTACTAACACTACACTTGGGGTTTAAATACTGGACTTTAAAGCTTGCTTTGTTGTATTAGGGTCAGTAGTTGGTAAGTGCTAAAAATGCATGACACAGCAGTTTTGCTACGTATGTCAATTGCAAGAGCTAGAAAAAAAAACCCTTTTATTTTACCTCAGAAGAATTTGGTTCATTGCAAATGTTTAAGATAATGTAATTCATTCAAAAAACAAACAAACAAACAACAACCTAGAAAAACCATGTTCAAATTATTCTGTGAAGTCCCAAAGATCTGCAGGGATGCTAGCTAAAACCGGCAAAGTATTTTGGTATGGTGCCCCCGAGTAAAGTGGTGGTCCGAGGAGTGCAGATCAACATCGCCAACAAAACAACAAGGAACTGTTGGGTAATACTGCGACAATCGTAATCTCAATCCAACATTCTGTTGTCATCAACGATAGCCCACATGATCAACCTGTCACAGGAGGGTTAGCTACCGAACGGGAATACTGCGTCAAATACCACATTACCATAGCGATGCAAGAAAAGTGATACGTGGGGCTACACTTACTCCTGCTTAGAGCTGTTGAGAAGGAAGCAAAATCTGCATTTTCGAACAAATAAACATGCCCAGATAAGAATAAAAGGTGCACAATTTGAATCCAGGTACGTTACTTGAACAGCCATCAAGTGCACGGACATTGACACAGCAGCCATCTAGCAGGGACAGCATTTAAAGAAGCAGCATCTAAATAATTCAAACATATTTTTTTTTTAGGAAAGTCGAGGGAGTAGTGAGTCTAGGATATGGGGTCACAAAGTGGGTCAGACAGTCACAAGACAAAAATAGATGGAAAATAGGGGTCGAGAGAGTTATAAAACAAGGGGAAAAGATCTGCTGACTGTTCTTTCAGTAAGATGAAAGGCTGCATAGATATAGGTTAATAATTGCAGGGCCAATGCCCTGATGCGAGAACAGCGGGCATTATGACGGTTTCACATTGCCGGAGAGCTGTAACGCTGGTGGACAACCCCGCATGTATTATAGAGACGGGCTAGGAAACTTGAGAGGGCCCAAGATTGGCAGGTCTCGCTATGCTTCAAAGACACCAGGATTCATGGTAAAAATAGTGAATCATGTACAAGCACGCATGCATGCATGATTTGTGTGCGGCAGAGTGGGAGAGCGCGTGTGTGTTTACCCCAGCCGCTGTCCGCGCGGTGCACTCGGACCCGCCGAACGTCGTTGCGACAAGACGGTACGGCAACTTATCGCGTTGCGCTTTTAAGACCCTCCTTTCAAAGTGTGCAAGGCTCATGTTTATACAGACAGGCTTCTCTTTAACTCGGAGAGACTGCGAGTGTGTCAACACGACCATCTCTAGAAGGCTGGCCCATTCAGGCAGCACATATTCATGCTATGTAACGGATACCGCTTTAGTCAAAAGACGATGGCTTTCAGATCATACCCGATGACAGCTCCTTTTTAATACACATAAACTTGTCAGCCGTTAAGATTCATAACCACAAACACGGTACGGTGGCTGATGGAAGGAAAACATGAATTATACAGACCAACAAGGCGAGTTGTCACACCAAATTAATCCTGAAATCAATACACTATTATCATGAATAATACATGGCAAGGCTGGAATGACTTACACACTACTGTGGTATAGTAAATATGCTGTGCCCCTACCCCCCCCCAAAAAAAAAGGTAAAAAAACATGCTAAACTGGCATCATACTTGGATGGGAAACATTTGCATAATACTATTTTCTTATTTGCATTACTTCTGCAGTTGATTTAAAACAATGATGTATCACACAAAAATAGTGCACATACCAAGGAACAGAGAGTTATAGGCCTTATAATGAAATCTGAACTTTAAAAAAGAAAAAAAATGGGGTTGGTCTTAAATACTATATGTTAATCCATACAAAATGACTTGTTTTGCAAAATCCTTTAATGGTACTCCTTCTTAGGCACAGAGGTTAGAATATATAAAACTTAATTTATCTCACAGTTTATTTATTATACACATTAAGGTGAACATGGGCAAGTTTTTCTCAGCATCTTATTTTCATATATAGCCATGAGTATCTAATTATGGGAACATAAGAGATATAGGCTTATTACCAAATCAAGTATGATCCTAACAACTGTGCCTTGTTATTTCATTGGAGCCCTTAACGGTTAATGACATGATTGGGAACACTTGAAAATGCCTCAAGAACCAAATGAGTTGAAACATATACCATACACCAGCTGGAGAGGATCTCCCAGCTGGAAGGATTTGTCTTTCATTTGTTTACTTAAAGGCACTGTATAACATTGTTTCCAGTTAAAAAAAATTGAGCTACATGATTCCCCATGCTACCAGTGTCTTTAATAAGGTCTAAAAATGAAGCCCTGAAAAAAAATGTATTTCAAAATGATGATTTAGTGCTTAAAAAAAGTGAAAATCGTAAGTTGACCGGATTCACCTGCCCATTTCCTCCCATAGACTACCGTGTATAATTTAGTATTAGGCCAGAGTATTAATTGTTTATTCATTCAGCATAGGCAGCATAGGGTGTTTGTGTGTCCATTCAAACACTACTATGAAGGTCAGATAGCAAAGCTGTGATAATTTTTTTAAAATTTTAAGCTCCACAATGTTAGCCTGTGTCGTTAAGGAGAATGAAGCATGGACATACCAGTATTTTATTTCTCTCTAGGCCTGATAAAAATAAATCCCATAGTAAGCTACAAATTTGCCTGCCACAAGGGATTTTGACAGTAGTTCTTTTAGAATAATTCAAAGTTTGACCATAGGATTTTCACAGCAGGATCCTTGAATAATCTACTTGATTCTAGAATAATTCAGCCCACATTGAGGATTATCCCCAATCATTCTATTTACCTTTAACATGGCAGCTACTTTTATTGGAACATCAATTTCAATACAAGAGGGGTTAAGAACTGTGACGATTACAAATACAGCTTGTTTGTAACGTTGAAGAGGTCATGGGAGATATTTGTATAGGAAGGCGCTAAGCTAGCTTTCCTCTGTGATTGCATTATTCATTACCTGGCAATAAAATGGAAGAAATATCATTCATTATCTGACAATAAGATGGAAATAAGTGAAGCAAATTGTCCCACCTTATCAACAATGCCAAGGATTTTACTGGAAATTATGATGAATTGTTGTGTCCCGATTCATGCTTTATTTATGGTTGTTAAATGGACCCAGCTCCAGACAGAGCAATATAGCCAATTATGAATAATCTAGCAGGATATTGAATAATTGACGATGGAATTGTCACTTGGAGCAGACTTCCAGGCTTCTAAGAATCTGACATTTCTAACAAATAGACAACAAAATATCTCTGGCAAGTATAAACCACAGGCATACTGCCAAAACTTGAAATAAACAACAAATAAAAAAAGAAATACTATTACAAACACCTTCATTTGAATGTCTATATTGGTATTATTCCACTTTCATGAAGGGGACTAGGGGAGTAATGCTTTTTCTGACCAAATAAGAAGTTAACCACATGAGAGATGCTTGTAGTGTAATACATATACTTATTGGTAACAAGCAAATTTACATCTACAACCATACGACTTGCATTTGTAAGCATCAATATGTAAAAAAGTTTACATGTATCTTATACACATTAAGATAAAAAAGAACACATACGCAAAACAATGACACGACAGTGTAAAACACATCCATATTTTAGAACAAATTATTTGTGGTCTTTGGAGAAAAAAGAGCATCAGTTGGGATTAACAGGTTAGCACATTGTTTGAATCAGTTCCACTGAACTAATTCAAGGAATATTCTTAGTAGATGACAACCAGATGTATGCAGTAACTCTTTAGTCATATAAAAGATATACTGAGCCAGGAGAAAGATATTCACTAATAATTTCAACGTTGGGTTTTCTTTCCGGTAGAGGGCTCTCAATAGAAATTAAAAAACACAATCAATAGCAACTGGCAGGCAACCAATAAACACCTCTCAATTCATTCAATTTGAAATCTTTTGAATGCATCTGAAGTAACACATAAAAAAAGGTGATGCATGCACAACTCAGTTTTCTTTGTACTAAACCCACATCAAACTTGTCATATCGTATGGACCGCAAATCTAAGAAAAAACCTCAAGTTGGAATTTGTGTATGGAAGCATGAAATGATGGCAATACACCTGGCCAGGTGAGGGAATGTATGGAGAGGATTGGTGAACACCGATCTAGGGACGAAGGATTAATTGACACTGAATGAAACACCGTTTGCACAACACTTTCACAATTTGTTACTGGATCGATTTATGCACAGTGATTACGGCAACTCAAAAATCAATACGGGAATATTTTTCTTCAAATCGAGTCAATTCAGAGGGGACTTCACAGGGGTTAACACACGGTTGCAGGTAATTCAATTCAAAGTTTGGGTGCAGTTTCGAAAAAGTTTTTCCTATGTGAGATAATGCCGTTCTCAAAGGCAAATTGTATGGATATGACGGATGTGTTTATCTTTTGAAGAGAGATTAGAAATTATCTTTTCATGGGTTATGAAATTCATTTAGACTCATAAGTACTGCTTTTTTGTTGGTTTCAGGAGAGAAAAAACAAATTTGGATTTCATCACAGGTCCAGCAGAATGACCTTAGCATATGTTCCTGGCAAAAGGGCCTTAATATTTAATTGCCTCTAACTTAAAAACCATCAATTGGCATTTTTCACCTGGAATCAAAGAAATAAGATATTTTTAGACCCTTCTTCCAGTCTTTTAAGTGCAAGTGTCAAATAAGGCAATATTTCTCAAATAAGAAAAAAAATTACTGTTAAGGCCCTTCTCCTGCAAACATTTGGTCTAGAGGGCCCTTCTGCCGGCCATGCGATGATATATGGAGAACGGGTGGATAAGGTTCACTGATACTAAATGATGCTTTCTCTGACAGTTCTAAAGAACAAGGAAATGGTGGTATTATGGTTTACATTAATGTTCAAGCACTGTTTATTTATACACCTTTTCAATATTGACATCTTCTCAAGAATTCTTTCTGCTGTTGTCATTTGAAGCTTTCAGTTCAGACAACAGTTTAAAAATATTTGTCAGTTGTCTGGCAGAAGGGCACTAGCATATGTTCCCAACAGAAAGGCCTTAACAGAACATTTTCTCTAAATTGAGTAATATTACCTTACTTGATATTTGCACTTAACAGACTAACAGACGGACCTAATAAATATCACACTACTTTGATTTCATGTGAAAAGAGCCAAACGTTTTCAAGTTAGAGACAATTTAATGTTAAGGCCCTTCAGCCAGGAACATATCCTAGGGCCCTTCTGCCAGACAACCAACAATTTATTACATTGCAATAACAATGACAATTTAATGTGAAATATTAAATAGATTTAAATACCCCAAAATCTAGTTTAGCAGACATCTGTACAGAAGGTACACCCTGCCTTTACAGGAGGACACCAATCTCTGCAGAGAGGATACAACACATGAATGAACCTCTACAGAAAGGACACCTGTCTATAAAGGACACTTACTGTCTCCTTTCAGTGTTTTTTTCTTTACAGCTGGTCTGACTTTATCTAAGTAGTACAAGCTGTAATCAAAATATACATGCAAATCAAATTTATCTTGAAACTAAGAATATTTTAGTTCACATTTGCGAAATGAGCTATCAGGATCAGATGTGAATCTATCAAAGAACTGTCACTACATGGATAACACATAAATACTGACATGTCATTACGTCGGTTGTCCGGCAGACGGGCCTTAGCATATGTTCCTGGCAGAAGGGCCGTAACAATAAATTTTCTCTAATTTGAGAACTACTACCTTATTTGATATTTGCACTTAACAGTCTGACAGAATCTAAAAATATCATGCTACTTTGATTTCATGTGAAAAAAGCCAATGGTTTTCAAGTTAGAGGCAAATTTGTGTTAAGGCCCTTCTACTGGACAACGGATGATTTGCAAAATGAGCTATCAGTATAAGATGTGAATCTATCACATACATGTTACTAATACCCCAGGGGGGCCACCTTCATTGACCAGTGGATATCATGCGTGACCACAGGGTTTCGAAAGGTACCCTAAATGAGTAATTCACCTTTTCTGAAAATGCACCCCTAAGCAAGTATTGTGTGTGTGAAATGGTACCCTTAACAAGTATCGGTGTGAAACGGTACCCTTAACAAGTATTTGCATAATTTGACCCCCTAAGCAAGTAAAACGTTGATGCAAACATTGTTTGGGCACGGGGGTGCACCACTGATCCCTTATCCAATATATAAAGTATGCAAATTTGAGTTGCAAATGCATAAGATAACGATACAAGATACAAATTGTCAAATTATTAAACATCATACATAAAATTTCATTTCGGACAAAATTATATTTCAAGTGCATATAATAAATGAAATATAACTGAATAGATAGGCCTAATATAATATAATTTCAATCTTAAAAAGGTACCCTTTTTACGTGATTTTTGGTCAAGGGCGAAAGGTAAATCCTCTCAATAGAAATTTAAAAACACAATCAATAGCAACTGGCAGGCAACCAATAAACACCTCTAAATTCATTCAATTTGAATCTTTGAATGCATCTGAAGTAACAAATAAAAAAAGGTGATGTATGCACAACTCAGTTTTCTTTGTACTAAACCCACATCAAACTTGTCATATCGTATGGACCGCAAATCTAAGAAAAAACCTCAAGTTGGAATTTGTGTATGGGAGCATGAAATGATGGCAACACACCTGGCCAGGTGAGGGAATGTATGGAGAGGATTGGTGAACACCGATCTTGGGACGAAGGATTAATTGACACTGAATGAAACACCGTTTGCACAACACTTTCACAATTTGTTACTGGATCGATTTATGCGCAGTGATTATGGCAACTCAAAAATCAATACGGGAATATTTTTCTTCAAATCACGTCAATTCAGAGGGGACTTCACAGGGTTGCAGGTAATTTAATTCAAAGTTTGGGTGCAGTTTCGAAAAAGTTTTTCCTATGTGAGATAATGCCGTTCTCAAAGGCAAATTGTATGGATATGACGGATATGTTTATCTTTTGAAGAGAGATTAGAAATTATCTTTTCATGGGTTATGAAATTCATTTAGACTCATAAGTACTGCTGTTTTGTTGGTTTCAGGAGAGAAAAAACAAATTTGGATTTCATCACAGGTCCAGCAGAATGACCTTAGCATATGTTCCTGGCAAAAGGGCCTTAATGTTTAATTGCCTCTAACTTAAAAACCATCAATTGGCATTTTTCACCTGGAATCAAAGAAATGTGATATTTTAAGTGCAAGTGTCAAATAAGGCAATACTTCTCAAATAAGAAAAAAATGACTGTTAAGGCCCTTCTACTGCAAACATTTGGTCTAGAGGGCCCTTCTGCCGGCCATGCAATGATATATGGAGAACGGGTGGATAAGGTTCACTGATACTAAATGATGATTTCTCTGACAGTTCTAGAGAACAAGGAAATGGTGGTATTATTGTTTACATTAATGTTCAAGCACTGTTTATTTATACACCTTTTCAATATTGATATCTTCTCAAGAATTCTTTCTGCTGTTGTCATTTGAAGCTTTCAGTTCAGACAACAGTTTACAAATATTTTGTCAGTTGTCCGGCAGAAGGGCACTAGCATATGTTCTCACCAGAAAGGCCTTAACAGTACATTTTCTCTAATTTGAGAAATATTGACAATTGATATTTGCTGTTAACAGACTACCTTAAATGAAATTTAATGTTAAGGGCTTTTTGCCAGGAACATATCCCATGCCCTTCTGCCAGACAACCAACAATTTATTACACTGCAATAACAATGACTATTTTAGCTGAAATATTAAATAGATTGAAATACCCCAAAACCTTTATTAGCAGACACCTGACCAGAAGGGACATCATGCTTATAGAGGACACCAAACCAACTGGTAACCAGAGGCAACAGACACCTGTCTATAAAGGACACTTTTACTGTCTCCCTTCAGTGTCCTTTCATTATAGGTGTAACTTTATCTTATTAGTGTGAGTTGAAATTAAAATACTCACATAAACCAAATTTATATCTTGAAACTGAGAATGAATTTGAGTTCACATTTGCAAAATGAGCTATCAGGATCAGATGTGAATCTATCAAACCAGCTGTCACAATTACATGGATAACATATAAATACTGACATGCCATTTAATGTGTGTGTGTGTGTGTAGGGTTGGGTAGGGGTGGGGGTGGGGGTGGGGGTGAGATAAATATAAGCCAATGAAGATTCAACATAACAATCATAAAAATATATACATGTACATATATGAACACAAAAATTCCTTACTGAAAACAAAACAAGAGTGATATGTATGTGTGTGTGTGTGTGTGTTTGTGTGTGTGTGTGTGTGTGTGTTTGTGTTTGTGTGTGTGCGTGTGTGTGTTAATGTACATGTAGTACATGTACACTATGTACACATACCTATGAATATGTTTTTATGTCTTCACTGTGACTGCTGTATGAGAGTTTATATCCTCATTAGAATTTAGACTGTTTATACCAACTGGACTTGGTTAACTGAATCTTGATAGTTCAACATAATCATCCTTTTCACATAATATTGTTAAAACTTTCAAAAATCAGCATTCAATATATTACGAATTATTGAATCACAAAGTGCATTTATCCTGTTGTAAAAAAGCAAGGATGCACAATAGTTATGCTTTTTAAATGTAATTCTATTTTTTACTATTATTGTAATAAGTATAGTGCATGCAACTATGTGGGTCAAACAACGTTCATATCAAATGAAAGTGTGCATAAAGTTTTAACCAAAACACAATAATTCACAGACTTAAATCATTGTTAATTTTACCATGCACATGGTAATGCATCCGTGCTGTACACCACATTTTACTAAAATAACACGCAGAGCACCTTTAATGATCCACATCCTCCCCAGAATTCTTGTACTAACATATCTATTCAGGTACCATGCTGTCATTTATGACAACCACTTGTAGATAGTGGTAATTTCATGTACACCTTATGCCTTGCGGTGTTAAATTGTTGCCATAACTTTCTTTTAGTTATGGTAGACCGTAATATTCCAGTTGATCAAATGTATTTAATGGCATGTAGTTTTAATACTTTGTACTGTACACGTACAATATGGCTTATCGATTTTTGATGTGAAATTTAAGCATCAATTTAAAGCCAACAACAATGGCACCATTTATACGTGGCTGTTAAGGGTTGATTATAGATTTAGATATCATGAAGTTGTAGTTTGCGCAGTAGTGGTAAGTAGAAGTAGAACAAGTGTAGGCAATTAAGACAAGTAGCATACGAAGAGGTAGGCATAGTAAGCAGTTAGTGCTGGAAAGGTAGGGAATAGTCCTCCCAGCAAAGCATTTTATTCTGCTTTCCTCTGATGTTACACCTAGTGGGCATGATGGCCTAGCCTTATTTTGGGTATGGGAGATATAAGAGGACAAGGTGATGTTCTTAAACAGGATGGTTTCAAAACCTAAAATCTTTTAAAAATATTAACTGGCCGAAAAACACATTAGATGGATTCGGTGGACCCCGCATTTTGTAATCTTGATACAGTGTACGCGCAGACTAGAGCAGAAAAACAAAGAAACGACAATTTAGAAACTGCTCAGTGCGGGCTGCCTAATCATTGGGTCGTAGAAGTGGCCCTACAGTACACGTAGACAGCGCGCAAATTTACCATAGACTCATGCCGACCAAGAAAGTGCGGCCGTAAACTCGTAACCATCCTCCCTGCGCCCAATTCGTCCCTGGGTCGGAGACGCGTCGGCCACTGCTCCAGCGGCATTGCTCGAGGCAGTCCATCAAAAACCCAACCAAATCCAATAATAAAAGGACAATTCTGGTGAGCTATAAACAAGAGACAGCCCCCAAAGTGGAGGGTGAGCTGATGAATAAAATGGTGGGCTGATTGCCGGCAGGCTAGGCCGGTGCCGCGCGGTGGGGCTTCTCTCCACTTTCCTGTCCTGAAAAGTGGAAATAACGAGGGCCTAATGACCATCGCCAACCAAGAGAAATATTGATGCTTCCACCGAATGGCGTTTAGCTCACTGATAGAGTTGCATCAAACTGGATTGGGGTCTTAATGAAAATACCATTGAGTTCAAACCATTCTCTCGTAGTGCTAATGCAAACCCCATTTACCATTGTCAATTCAATCATGTGGGGCAATTTGTTGTTTTGTTTGTTGTCAGAGTCCCTCACCCCCACCCCAGCCCTTTACGCGCATTCAACACATCAAAGCATTACAAAAGCTTTGTCCACCCGTGGTCAGTGTTAGGACCTCATCTTTCATGACCCATTCATGAATAAACTGACAGTCTAGTGCAATGTAAATGCATGGGCTTCTTTTTCTCAGTCATTTCTACAATGTCAGCATAACTCTGGGGT
>JZLH01S0052111.1:119624-131960 GCA_001188425.1 Eucidaris tribuloides | reverse complement strand
GTGTCGAGCCCTGCCTATATGTTTTTATGTAGCATTGTGACTGCAGCATATATGAGTTTATTTCCTCATTAGAATTTAGACTGTTTATACCAACTGAACTTGATTAACTGAATCTTGATGGTTCAACATAATCACCCTCTTCACATAATATTGTTAAAAATTTAAAAAATCAACATTCAACATATTCCCAACTATTGAATCACATGTGCATTCATCATGTTGGAGAAAAGCAAGGGTGCACAATAGTTATGCTTTTTAAATGTAATTCATTTCTTACATTATTGTAATAAGTATAGTGCATGCAACTATGTGGGTCAAACAATATTCATATCAAATGAAGGTGTGCATAAAGTTTTCACCAAAACACAATAAGTCACAGACTTAAATGTAAACCCAGTTATGTGACATTTGTAGAAATGACTGAGAAAAAGAAGCCCATGCATTACATTCACTAGACTGTCAGTTTATTCATGAAATGGGCCATGAAAGATGAGTGTCCTAACACCTGACCAGGTGACAAGCTTTTGTTATGCTTTGATGTGTTGAATGGGTAGAGGGGGTGGGGTGGGGGTGAGGGGACTCTGAACAACAACAACAACATGCCCCACATGATTGAATTGACAATGGGTAAAATGGGGTTTGCATAGCACTAGAGAATTTGTAACTCAATGGTATTTTCATTAAGACCCCATCCATTTGATGCACTACCTCAGTGAGTAAACGCATGTCGGTGGAGCATCAATATTTCTTGTGTGCGTGTCAATTAGGCCTCGTTATTTTCCACTTTTCAGGACAGGAAGTGGAGAGAGCCCACCGCGGCACCGGGCCCTAGCCTGCCGGCAATCGCCACCATTTATTCATCATCTCACCCCTCCACTTTGGGGGCTTCTCTTGTTTTATAGCTCACCAGAATGTCCTTTTATTTATTGGATTTGGTTGGGTTTTTTTTGATGGACTGCTCGCAGACAATGCGCGCCGGGGCAGTGGCGACGCGTCTCCGACAGTGACGAATTGGGCAGGAGATGGTACGAGTTTACGGCGCACTTTCTGTCGGCTGTCTATGGTAAATGCGCTGGTCTAGTGTACTGTAAGGGGCACTCTACGACCCAATGATAGCAGCCCACTGAGAGTTTCTATTGTCGTCTTTGTTTTTCTGTCTGTCTGCGCGTACACTGTATCAGATTACAAATGGGGTCACCGATCCATCTATGTCGTGTTTTCGGGTTAATATTTAAAAGATTTGGTTTTAACAATCCTGTTAGAACATCACTGTCCTCTTATATCTTCCATCCCAAATAGCTGGCATCATGCCCATCTAGGTGTAACATCAGAGGTAGCAGATGTCAACTGTTTGGGGAACTTTCCCTCCTTTCAGCACTACTGCTACTATGCTACCTCTTCTATGCTACTGTCTTAATTTGCTACACTTGTTACTACTTCTACTACACTACTGCAACTACAACTTCATGTATCTAAATCTTATAATCACCGCTAACAGCACTATAAATGGTGCCATTGTTGATGCTTTAAATTGATGCTTAAATTTCAATCAAAATCGTATAAGCCATATGTACGTGTACATACAAGTATTAACTACATGCAATTAAATCATTGATCAATAATATTTAGCTACCATAACTAAAAGAAAGTTATGCACATTTACACCTCAAGGCATAGGTGTACATGAAATACCACTATCTACAAGTGGTTTCATAATGACAGCATGGTACCTGAAATAGATATGTTTAGTACAAATTCTGAGGATGTGATCTTAAAGGTCTCTGCTGTATTTAGTGAAAATGTTGTAACACGATGCATACCATGTCATGTACACGTACATGTACATCCCTTAATGTGAGTTAACACAGCCAAATTAATGTGAAAAAATAAATTGAATAAAAAGAAAAAAAATAGATACTAAATAAACATCTAGATGTATGTATAAAGAAATAAATCATTCCTTTTTTAATAATTTTGCATAAAAACTCAATAAATCAGGTTATTCTATTTGCAACTGATTCACAATGAACTCACCAAAATGTTTTATTGTTAAAGTACAGGCTATGTTGAAATTACTTTAATACATAGGCCTACACAGCTTATAAAGATCATAACAAAACTAGTAAAGTGATTAGTTAAAAATGCTTTATACTGCACTCACATAAACCTTTAAGCCTAAATATTGATTATTACTACAACATTTGCATTGTTAAGTATACATGTTAGGTACATTCTCTGTCTTTAGTTTTAACCCAGCATTATTCCAAAGTTATATGTTTTCTATGCAAATTAAAAACCAGCTAAAATTCAGCTGCAGAGTCAACAAGATAATTTTCAGCAAAATGAAGGTACTCTCTTCTTATTAACAAAAGGAAAATATTGATAGAAATATTTAATTGTCCAAATTGTTCTTAAACTTTTATTTTGATTGGTTAATATATACAAGGTAACAATTATGCTTAAGTACAACTACGTGCAAGTGCATATAATAGAGATCACACATATTGGAATTCCGTAATGCTAGTAGATACTGGTATATATAATGCAGAAATAAAACTGCAAGAATACAAAATGGAATATGATATTTTTGAAATGGAATCTCAACTTTTGCCAACAAACATCAGTACTTTGATTTTATTTATTTATTTATCTATCTATTTATTTGTTTACTCATTTTTTTTATTTCTATTTTTATTTTTTTATTTTATATTATTTCTATCTATTTATTATTTATATTATTAAATTATTATTATTAGTATTTTTTTTTTTTTTTTTTTTTTTTTGGGGGGGGGAGGGTTATCAACCTGTCAAATACAATGCTCATCGCAATTGCCCAAAATTAGCCACAAAAATCCTTGACAATTACTCTATCCTCAGTGAAACCATAACTATGGGATGGAACATTCAAAATAAAATCAGTGAAAGATAAAAAAATAAAGTGAAATGAAAATACATTCGTCAGCAAAGCTGACATAATCAGGGGGCTCTATGGACAGAATGGCTGAAATCTGCCTGTGTTATGAATGCTATCAACTACCATAGTCTTGGGTACTTGACCTAACTAAACTAGGCTGCCACACGCTACACTGCCACATCCAAGGGTCATACATTCAGCAGATGAACAAAAAAAAAATGTGCAAAATAGAGTGACAAAATGGTGATGAAGCCACTCCAGTGCTCTTCATATCGGGCAGAGCGTTCAACTTCACCATTTGTAGAAAGTTGCTTAATGGACACTCGAAGACTGCGTCAAGCAAACTCATTAGAATTTCATATATATCGGAGGGGCGGAGAGCGTAGCAGTGCAGTAATCTTAAGTTGTCAGGCCCTGACGGCCACGAAGGCATATTATGCCGCTCGGGTTAGGGGATGCGCCCGATGCAAGTGCGGACTTGTATGGGCACGCATAAATGGGGGGGCTGGGAGGGCGCTAAGAGGTTGACGAATCGTCGGCCGTGTACGCGCATCGGACTGAACCTTGTAGCTGCTGGCTGGCCTAGAGGTGATACGAGATTGGTGGAGATTTGATCTGGGCGATGGATGAAGGAGAGTATTTGACAAACTGATTAGGCTAGGGTTGCCTTGGGATTAATAAACACAGATTTAATTGAGAAGATTTATTCTTAATAGCAGGTTCTGCTATGCATGGTCAAAACTGCAATGGAATTGTGAAATATATCCCTATCTGGTTCAACCCATCAATCACAAATTTTGCCTGGAATGCCAGGGATATAAACTTAAACCACCATGAATAAAGCAAACATTTAGGTACAGCGAGATGTATAACATTATTTTCAGCAGAGGAGTTATCAGGAGAAACACTTAAATACAACACATCATCAGAGCATGGATTGCAAAACATGATAATAAGGAAATGTATACATTCATTAATAACAAAATGAAAGAAGAAATAATTTAACCAATAAGGTTGAGTATACATGACACTTATTAACATTATGCACAGCATGTATACTTTATTTTTTTTTTACAGTATTACATATTAGTTTTTCATGACTGATACAATATTTGAAGTTTGAACTTGCTTATATACTGTACTACAATACATAACATACATGTACCAGTGTAACCCTTAACACTTTGAAAGTAAACCTGATGATATAAAATGAAATATGATTTAAAAAAAATGCTGAAGTTGGTTGCCATACATGTATGTACATGTATACACAGTGACACTCTAAAATGTTTCAATGCACTGTCATCTCTAGTAATGTCAATTAAATTTGGGTTGCAACTATGTCTGGTTACAAAACAAGATTTTGACTATCATCATTAATTACTGTATATGCCATATATTTCGCATCCATATATTTTCGCGATTTTGCTTCAAGACGGGGAATTCACGAGTGTATATTTTCGCGATTTTATTGTATTTACATTCACTTTGTACAGAAATATCAGGAAGTGAAAATTTTCGCGTTCAGTAAGTCGCGAAATTTGCGAAAATAAAACCACTGCTAAATATTCAGCGTATACAGTAATCATGAGATAATGACAAGAACTGAAGAGGTGAAATATAACATCCATGTTGCCCTATGGGTATGTAGCCTTGAATACTACATGCACACCAACTTATTCACCATTCTTGTTTCAACTTGTGTTAATTTGTGATATACAAGGCTTTTCTTTCTGAATATGACACTTAGATTTCACATCCATTGAAGGGATGCTGCAGGGAACACGTCCAGAACTAAAAATACAAACTGGGGCTTAAACCTATGACCTCCGTAACTTCTTTCTTTAAATTATATTTATGATTTGGAATTTGAAAATCGTCTGATGCATAAAATATTAGATGATGTATTAATATCACAGGCTAATAAGACCAGTTTAAAGGAATTTCTGTCCTTTTGCAATGATATTTCTCAATTTTCATAATTGTGTAAACTCTGTTTATATTCTATTCCCTTCT
This sequence comes from Eucidaris tribuloides, assembly GCA_001188425.1. NCBI lineage: Eukaryota > Metazoa > Echinodermata > Echinoidea > Cidaroida > Cidaridae > Eucidaris > Eucidaris tribuloides. The sequence continues at coordinate 127,030 of JZLH01S0052111.1, read as the reverse complement.
GTGGAAATCAAATAATAAATATTAAATGAATAAATTGTAAAAGGATTTATGGTCACATCTACAGACTCAAGATCCAAACTCTGTTTTGTACACAACTAAGATGTAAGCCTATGTTTTATTGTTACTCACTGATTTTTTTTCCCACTACATCTTCAATAGAATATTGCTAGCATGTGCTAGAGGCTACTATTTATGATCAGAGTGAGCCTGTTCAGTAAATCATGGACTGACATTTAACTTTTTAAAAAGTTTGAAGAACTACAAAAATGAATGAATAAATAAATAAATAAATAAATAAATAAATAAATAAATAAATAAATAAATAAATAAATAAATAAATAAATAAATAAATAATTAAATAAATAAATAAGTGAATGAATGAATAAATAAATAAAATAAATAAATAAGTGAAGTTAAATAAATGGATAAACAAATAAGTACACAAGTAAATAATACATAATGTAGCAGCAAATAGCAGAGGGTTATTATTATTTGTTTGACAGGCATAGGCATCATCTATTGTGTTGAAAGCTGATAAGATTGTGTAGTCATGGTTACTATTAAAGAGGAAGACAGGATTATCTTTTGAAGTTTTAACAACATGACTTAAAATTGCCATGATAAATACTCTAAAATAGATCAGTTGCTTCCCTGTAATTCAGAATTTCCAATCAAGCTATTGATTTTGAAAGCAAAAGTCGATCCTAGAAAATATTTCCATAGACACTGCATGGTTAATTTAAGAACTTTCAAACCACCACACTTCTTCCTCCTATCTTCTCTATATAATGAAATGCTGGATAAGTTGGTAAAAATCAGCACAAGAATATAAACATGAAACTTTTAACTCGTTGGAGACGATTTGATTTCGCTTTAACACGCATTTCCCATAGACCTCGTGACGAGATATCTCGTCACTCGTCTTCAACGGGTTAAAATAACTTCATTTTCTCAAACAGGCTCATTGAACTCTGACTACCCCATCAATCAACCAAAACAACAATGCTGACAGATAGCACAATGACAATTTCCCAGGCTCAGCTAAGAGGACAGACCTCCAGACATATTTTGGTTAAAAGCCCCCTCTTCCTTCCTATTAAGGTCCAACCACAATGAGTCAAAGACATACATGTCAAGCAGCACTACTCAGCCGTGTTGGCTTTAGAAATTACCTTATACCGCAACACCATGCCAGAAAAATGAGTACAATCCAGTAAAAAAAAAAAAGGACAATAGGACTGTGTCATGGCTGTTCATACTTGCAGAGACAATGAATGCATGAGCATTTAACATCCCCAAGGCTAGCAATAACCCTGTCATTTTTGTTTCATTACGAATCTATTCACCAGATGAGCTGCTTTCAGTTCATTACACCAATATATAGCTCGTCTGAAAAATTTATAGCATATATATGCCATTTATGTATTGGTTTTATTTCCGGCAATTGAAATTCCCATAAATGTTGTTTGAAACATGAGTTTCAATTCATGGTTACCTAGAAATATTTCCATCTAACTTTCACTGAGACTCAAATTTGTGGCTTAGAAATGATATGACATTTTCTTCCCTTCAAATTTTACATTTTATGGATTATGAGCAAATCACAAATATACATTTTTTGGGGTCAAATAGCAGTTTACTCCACTATCATTTAATCATGTATGTAACATCAAGGATTACTTGCCAGTGAATATAACTGAAAATAACTATGACTAATAAGAGAATAATCATTTACTAAGAGAATAAAACAGAAGAAGGCCAACACAATAACAACTGGATAGCCGCATTTCACTTTAACGAGGAATTGGAATGATTAGACATAATGAGCACACTGAAACTGTGTCATCCAAGTTCGATGGCAAACAAAACAAGGCTCGGAAAATGTCATGTCCGTGCAGTTTGGAACAGTTCACTTCTCGTGTGTGGAGCCTTGGACGCGGGCGTGATGCAAAAAAACATTGGCAATAAGATGTCCTTAAGACAGACGGCTTTAACGGTCTTCTTTCTTCTCTCTTCCGTCGGCCCATCACAGAGAGCAGAAGAGAGCGCGACAGAGACAGTGAGAGAGAGAGAAACAGAGAGATGAGGCCTGTGCCAATATTAGCCAAGTCATTGATGAATATTTACAGCCTGTATTAGCGATGTTGTTCCACGTTTTGAGAACACATCCTATAATTGACGTGATCAAAATTGCTAGACAAAGAGCGACGGTCTTGTTTGCATTGCCAGATTGTTCAGTGGTACTTGAAAGAAGTTTTGTGATTGCGAGCGGTGTGAGAGGCATTCCACCAAGTCAGCGCTGGCTTCCCGGGATCTGATCACTGTGGCTGTTCAGCGCTTTGATGTCGGATGAGGGGGCATACATTAGGATAATATGGGTCATCAACCATATATACATAAAAGAGAGAACTCATGCATCTGGAGCTACTTCAAACCACACTATAGTCATTATATTTGCTATACTTGCTTTACATTATTTAAAAGAATAATTTATCACTGAGTCATACGCCATTATAAACATCTTACAGTTAGTTTACAGCCTGTTTTAGAATGAATTGCATAAAAGATATGTACAGAATATTCCATAAAGGGCTTTGAAAAAAGGGAAAATTATAAGGTTACAATTACAGTACATGAAGTAAAAAAAAAATACCTGAATAATTTCTGACTGAAAAAATTAACAAACATGTACAAATATTCTGATATGTCTCCATCTATATGAACTATCTCCATGTAACTCACTTTGAATTTTATTTGTCTGTCTGCTTTATTCTATATCTGCTCATATATTTCTACTACTTCTTGTATATATCTATATATGAGCAGCAAAAAGATTTGGTTATTTCTCAAAATAAATTTGCTGTTTTTCAGCTGGTCCATTTAAAAATATGTACAAAAGAGAAACAAACACACAATAGTAAAAAAAAGGAAAAGATAAGAAAAGAAAGATAGAGAGATCGACAACAGAAGGAGAGATCTTCTTTTTTACTTGTAATTGCACTGACAGATGAAAAGCAAAAAGACGGTACTTTTGACAATACTGTATCCTGGCAATTTCCATTCCCAGCATGCACTTGAACCAAATTTACATAAAAGTAGACGACATCCACGCAATAACCCCCACACCATGGACAGTATTTCAGGTGTTCTGCATAACACAGTCCCCATGGTTGACGGATGATGTGTGGTGTGCTGAAGAACTACCCAACAGCTATTAATAAAACATTACAGTTATTCACGCTTGAGAAAATATGAGAAATGTCGGCACTGCCATGCATAATTCATGATAATAAAAGATAGAGGGTATGGGTAAGTGGTCGAGAGAGAGACAGAGTTGAAAAGGGAGCCAGCTAACAGGAGTAGAAGGACCAACAGGGGGGCACAAGTGGCCAAGAAGGATTTTAAAGTGAATTATTCATCAAAATGGTAGTCCAGATATGAATTCAAGCTGGTATCGGTGTGCTTGAGTAAAACTGTGTTTTACGCAGATCACATATTTTACACCATTTTCCCCTCTCAAAATCACCTTTTTTTCCCTCCTTACAAGAAGCACCTGAATTTATGACCTGCATCAATTTTTTATGTGCATCAGTGTCAAGGTTGTGGAAGCAAATCTGTCAAATAATTTTAGTCACAATCATGAAAAAGAACTCTTTCCAGATACTGTTTGACATCAACGTCATTTTTAGTTCAAAATAAATGTGTGCATTCTTACACACGTGTATTTGTATGTACTTAGCACATACACCATGTTTGAAACACTTTGTTGACCACCTTTCACAGAAAACGCCTAATTTAAGAATTAATTCAAGAAATATGGGTTTAATTGACAAAATTAATGACAGCACTGCTAACTCTTTGTTCACCAAACACTGATTCCTAGATAGATAGACCATTTTTTTTTAGCTCTAAACATACACTATAACTCTATACCAAATGCAGTAGCTGACGAACAGATGTATGTTCTTTCAATCACAGTTAGGAGGCCATGGGTTAATTCCACACAGCTCTTTAACAACAACCATGCATCAACTGAAATTCACCGGTAGAGGTTGGTTTTGGAAAATAACTTCATAGAGGAAAATGACTTGAACCATATTTTTTTTTCATGATCACAATGGCATGTATATCTTACACACTTTGTGGTAAGTGTAGAACACAAGCAGTGCATATGGCAGCAACTTATTTCGAATACATTTTAATGCGGATGTAATTTTGACCTGATACTTGTCAAGTGCGACACGCTGATGTCAACATCTTTGATTACACTCTCAGCGAAGGCGAGGTGATGAAAATTAATACATATGATAAATGCATTAATGCAAAGTTTAGTATGTTTTTCAGTGAGTGTACGGACTGGATTTGTCAAGAGGGAAATGTGCGAGGGAATCTGCCTCATTAATACCAGGACCGAACACCTCGAATGCCACGCCAATCAAACGCTCCTCAACAAAAACAGAGAGGAAGTAGAAAAACATTGAAAACCAAGATCGGCAATTGATCGCCAACTTCATGACAGGTCCGGCATGTCAGCTGTATCATGTCCGTGCCCAATTTGAGGCCGAACTTCTCGCTCTCGAGATCATAACGTTCTGCCAACGATAAAATGAACACTATCTCTTTTTTTAATATGTCCCGAACGAAACCCCCGACACGTTGCACGGGGGGAAACCAAAGATGCGGTAACCACTAAACTACAATCATTCACTCGTCCCGGTATGGTTAACTTATACTGCCATTTTGATGAAAGTCAATGTGCGTTGAGGAGTCACACTGTGACGGCTATCTTATCAGATTCTTGTTCTAATTGTGTGCCTATTAATGACCAATTGACACCACTGAGTCACTCCAAGATGGGGATGTATTACAAGTCCACTTCTTTCGGCGTAATTCGTGGTACTACACAAGTATTTGGGATATTAACTTTTGCCGAGGAGCTCGCTGAAGTTTAGGCCGAGGTGACTCACCGGTTGGTACGTGACTCACTATGTGTGTGTTTATTGCTTTAAATGTTTCTTTTTTTTTTTGCTTTTCATCTTTCTAAATTCTGTTCATCAAAGTGACATAAGACCTCCAGGGGTGCATGCACCTAGCGACTGAGATGGAAATGCTATCGTATTTCCACAGGTGAAACAAATTGGTGAGAAAATGTTTGATAGCTGAGGGACGTAAAGGGATGAAGCTAAACTCTTTTATTTTGTCAGGATTTAGAAGTTAGATTTGATGAAAAAGAGAGAATTTTGGTGTCAGTGCCCTACTCCTACTTGGCAAACTTTGTTTATTTAGGAAGATGTTCAAGAGAAAAAAAAAGTGGAACTTAAATGCCTCTGGTTTATACTCGCATCTTATCTGTACATAAACAAAAGTTCAGTAAATTGTACAGTATCTAAAAACAACAATCCCCCTACAAACATTTTGGCTGCTCATACTACAGGGAAATGAAAATTCTATAAGGAATTTCGAATGACATAACACAACAACAGCTTTTAGTATGCTCAGCACGAAGCCTAAAATATTACACAAAATCAGAAAGGAAAACATAAAAGACAAAAAGAATAATCAAAGAAACATCTGATTCTTTTTGCTACATATTTTTTCATTTCTTGTTATTTGTATCAACATTTTCAGTGAATCAACTCAATATTTTAGATCTGTCACTCAAAAAATGTAGAATCATAGTGCCCCCCTCTCCATTCCAGGCAAGGCATAGGCCTAATGAGGATCTGAATCCACCACTGTATAAATGATTGTTACAAGATATTTACAGCAATAGTTACACAAGAATACACTTATGCTGTTTTGGAGGAGAAAAGCTATAACCAAGGTTGAGATCTGAACCAAACACACTCAAGTTGTCATGTTTAATGCCTTCATCAAATTGTTTGCTGATGGTCGACATCTAGGCAGGGAACAGAGACACAATCAGAGTGAATGTTCTCACTTTTTTGACCGAGTCGTATCAACCGCAGGTGATTACAACACAGAGGAAATTAAACGGTGGATAAGCACACCTTGGCTGTCAGACAAATAAGAACATCATCAGGTACACCTTTATGGGAGACATCCGGGCCAGTGATATATGATGATATATATGATGTTTTATCTTCATGTTTGTTAGTTGTTACAGGTTGAGACATGAGACAAAGTTTGTAAATCCTCAACGGTTAAAATACCATTTTTGCAATGTCCACGAGTTACATGTATTTACATGATATTCACAGATTATAACACACATACAGGATTACAACTAAAGGCAAAGCACAGATTTGATCATTCTGGTAATTTTCAACAGTCTTTTAACCCGTTGGCTACTGGAACCATATGTGTCCTGTGTTAACTCTATGGATTTTCAGAATCTCGGAGGCAGCAGGTTAAACAATGAATCAAGGTAACTTCAAACATCATACAACAGTATCAGACCTGGCAGAAATTGTTTTGAATTTCATATTGTAACTTGTAAAATAGTTTATGAGCAGTTATCACTATACGCAATGCACATTACATTCTCCCAACAATTACATTTTTAGTGATTTCTCAAAAATGGAAGGCTTTCTAAGGATGGAATTTGCAGGATATAACAATGTCCAAACACTCTGTACAAAAAACCCCCAAACAAACAAAGAAATATTAATTGTCCATTATAAATGGATTTTTCTGCAATAGATGAACCTGGTGAAGACTATAATAGTCCCAAGATATCTATGGAAATTGTGTGTTGTACAAACATCCGATGTCTTGAACAGGTTAATAACTTTCATAATGATGATGATGAAGTGATGATCTACTATGCATGCTACAAAGTTGAGTTATTCAATAGGGGATATCTATCCTTTTTTGCCAGCTTGCAGTATTCTGCAAATATCTGCATAATTGTTATGAAAATGCAGTGTAGTGGTAAAATGGTTATACCTGGCTATAGGAAACTATTAACATCTGTTAGAACACATAACTCGTTAAATCTGGAAAACATTAGGAAAAGGGGAGTATTTAGGGGGTTACACTAAAAAAAAAAATAAAAATCAATAAATCATTGTTTCCTCTTTAGTGGTATGAAAATTCAATGATTGCAAATGCTTGAAGACTAAATATTTACAGCCATTTTCATTTCCAGAAAAAAAATGTGCAAGTGCATTATGTGATTAAGCTACAGAAATGTAATGTTTGGTAACTTAATAAAGGATATAGATGCCATACGATTCTTAAATTTTATCAATATTGCAGCTGTTTTGGACAAAATTATGATGCGGTGTCCTTGTGCAATTGCTAACCTGATTATTTTTTTCAGTTTTGAATTTTTTTGTAGCTTTACATAACTCTCTTCAAAATGTAAAAATGATCTAATCAATCACAGACAAAATAATTATACAAACAAATATTTTATTTTTTGTAGACCTCCTTCTTTTATA
>JZLH01S0052111.1:101943-113516 GCA_001188425.1 Eucidaris tribuloides | reverse complement strand
CTTGCCATTATAAGAAATCGCTCCAAGTCTACTACGCTATAGATATATATCGATATATATATAAATGCATCATAGCCAATCTTTCTGTTATTTCAGACAAAATCAGTTCTCCATTATGCTAGAAAGCTGGCAAACAATTGCTCCCAAATTAGGAGGCAATTGTGGTCTCGGTACGCGTGCACGGCGGCGGGAATTGGATTTGTGAATGTGGGTCGTGGTTTATATTGCACAATAATGGAATGTTTATTTGCCCAACGGTGTCCAATTTTGGGCTGGATTTGTAAGAATTAATTTGGCACCAGACGTGTGGGGCCTTAGGATATTTATTTATCTGGCCATGTGTTCTGCCATTGTTCGAAAGGTCCAGCATTTTCAAGAATTCACTTTATATTTAACACAGTTTGTAGATAATGACACGTGACTGCAGTCCTCAGTACTACGGCTAACAAATTCTGTGTACTATTAATGTAAGACTTAAATAGCCACAGCACGGAAATGCTGTATATTATTTGAGAGATACTTTGAAAAACATTATTCTCAATGGTTGCATCTGAAAATCACTCATAACCAAAATTTCTGAGAAAATAATAGCCATAAATAATTGGGTATTTTTGTAAACAAAATTTTTATCACCCCCCCACCCCCCCCAAAAAAAATCTCCCTTTATGAAATTGATATCTTATTTCTTACAGTGAAACAATTAGGGACAAAATCAAAGTTAATCTTGTCATTGTATTTCAATTCTTACTAAGCAAGTCGAGTTGACATGTCTGACTCTATTTGCATCATTGTAATCCACTAGAGTGTAAACAATGCTAGAATATTGTATATTTGGCATATTCTTTTGAATCAATTCTGACTCAAAGAAAACACCCCGGACCTCTCCCAAAGAGGGGAGTCTATTAATCTTACAAACATGTTTGTGGGAGAGAGGGAATTTACAGCCACGCTTAATTAAACATTATTCGTTTATGCAGTCCCATTGATTTTGGGAGGCTGTAGTTGATTTACTCGAGGAAAAACGAAAACCCAAAATAGACTGACCTTTTCTTTCAATGCCAACCGAACTGTTATTACAGTAAAGATGAAGTTTAAATGAAGCAGAAACAAAGAAAAAATGAAAACGACAATGTTCAGCAATGCAGATAATTCCTAGTCAATTCCGGTTGGTGTGTAGAAGACCATACCGACGCACCGCCATCACCGCTGATTGATCTTTTTACTCTGATTTTTTTTTCTTTTACCTGCGTCAAGTTGCTTCATCATTTCTAGGTAAATTAATGAAAGAAAGCAGAGACAAATTAACCTTTGAAGAAAAGCAAATTGAAGCTGATCTAAGAAGGAAGCTGATCATTGTAAAACATTGTTAGTTAGTAAGAAGGCTGAACTTAACCCGTTGTCTAGGGGAACCGGATGTGTCCTGTCTTAACTCTATGGGATTATCAGAATCTCAGAGCCAACGGGTTAACACAGAAAGAGGTAAACCTTTACTTTTTTCAAACTAGTTCTGGGAATCCAGTTTTAACTCTTCTTTTGCAATTCCATTATATTTCTTTCTTTCTTTACTAATATTTTGTTTTTTATTTTTACTTTTTTTTGGGGGGGGGGGTCATATGTGTTGTTTTATACTTACTGCCTTTAAAAAATATGGGATATTCAACACAAATTTGAAAAAAAAAGTTGTAATAGACTATTGGGTGAGCAGAAAAATCATGATTTTTTAAAAGACTTGGTGTTTCTATTTTACCTTGTAATATTGGCAACATGAATGTCATGAGTGCAGTGTTAATGATATGCATGCACCCTGGCAAACATGTTCAATTTGACATCAAAAGCCCCAGGGCAATAAATGAAACAAGGATGTTCCGACAAAAGTACTATAATAATTAGTATGGTTAGTAAATTAATCATCATTATCATTTATTCAGTAAATCAAAAATACATATATTTGATAAAAACAATATAAACAACTTCAGTTAAATAGTGTAAATATTGAAAACAGCCACATGAACACCAGGGAAACAAAAAGATTAATTGAATAAGTCTGACCTGAAGATCATCTTTCTCAATTCATGGGAATTAAGTATGTGTAGTTTACTTCAAGTAAATGCACAAACCTAGTAACACATAATGATATTAATGTGCCCAGAGCAAAACCAGTAACCACCTCCAATCAAACCCAAAACAATTAATTCAAATATATACATGCAGCATGGTAATCTTGAGTCACTTGTAGTACATTAATATTACAAATATTATAAATTAAAAATTGAATGGCAGTGCCAGTAAAACACAAAATGAATGATTAAACTCACACACATCACAAAATCAACAAAGAAATTATGTAAGTGTAGTATCCAACTGGTCAGTGAACCTCCACCACCCCCATCCCTTTAGAAGTGAAATGTGCCAACATGATACACATCTATACCAGCTTACCTCTCTTGTCAAAAGTATTTGAGATGAGTGCATAAACTTTATGAATAGATAAACAGATAAATGAATACATGAATGAGTAAATAAATAGGTAAATAAGAAAATCAATAAAAATAAATATATGTAATCAAATAAATGAGTATTTGGGATGAGTGCATAAACATTCTAAATAGATAAACAGATAAATGAATAAATGAATGAGTAAATAAATTGGTAAATAAGAAAATCAATAAAAATAAATATATGTAATCAAATGAATAAGTAGCTAAATAAATAGATAAATTAATGAATACATGAGTAAATAATTTAAAAAATAGTTACATCAATTAATAAACAAAAATGACAGCAGAAGATTTAGTTCACATTGAACATTTAATAGTACACAGTTTGTACAATGAAGTAAAAAGCAAGACCTCAGATCAGCCTACAGATGGAGCCCTAGCACACGTATGAGGTATTGGCATTTCACGACACACTCTTCAGTCACTTTCTTACAGTAAGAAGTTCCCAAGTCCAACATTTTATTAAATGTTATGTAAAATAGCTACAAAACTAACATATGATTAAACAAAAACAGCAACAGCAAGAGTTGAATTACCATCCTATTTAATAATTACAATTCATTAGTGGTCAGGTTGAAGTTCCGAGGCTAAACATGACATGCATTGGTGAAGCACAAAGATAAAGGGGAGGACAATCTTGATGTCACATTTGAAGTGCACAAATGCATGTGAGTGGCCTCTGTACAGTATACATGGACACTTTGGCCAGGATTTGGCAAAACAACGTATCTCTATTTTGGTACTTCCGAGATATCATCAATTATAGATTTTATAGCTGCAAAGTACTAAAATTGTTCCTGTTTCTCTCCAGTCGAATAATTTTCCAAAATATGTTTTCTCAATGTAACTTATATCATTTTTCTACTATCTGGTGTAAAATGAAATCACAAAAAGTTTTTTTGTCAAAAGTATAACAGATTTTTTGAAGATGCATTGTTTTGCCAGAACACTGAAACATGCCATCACGCACACGATTTGGCAAAACAACGTAAGTCGTTCTACGCACCAGCGCTGTGATTTGGCAAAACAATGTATCTTCTCATGCACATATGTTGTGATATGGCAAAACAACGTATGTCATTGTGCAGCGAGTAGTCTCTCTGTGCATCATTCTGCGCAGCGGATGTGATTTGGCAAAACAACGTATCTTCAGCATTCTGTGCAGCTATGATATGGCAGAACAACGTATGTTGTGCAGTGAGTAGTATCGCTGCCCATCTTTCTGCGCAAAAGGATGTGGTTTGGCAAAACAATGTATCCTCAGCATTCAGTGCAGCTGTGATATGGCAAAACAATGTATGTCATTGTGCGAGTAGACTGCTCCAATTGCGTGAATTTGCAGTGCACACGACCGGCAGTTACGTTGTTCTGTCATGACAAACAACGAAGATACATTATTCTGCCAGAAAAACCGGAAGCTCAAATGAGAGGCTATTAATGTGGCAGAACAACGTAAGTCTATCTGTGACGCAAATGTTTTGGCAAAACAACGTAAAGTCAAGTTAGGTTGTTTTGCCAAATTATTTGGAACAATTTTTGAAAATTGCTGAAATTTAGATGCAATTTCTTAAAATTGAAATCATTTTGAGAACTGAAACTTTGACAGATGTTAAAGAAAGGTTTAATGTATCCAAAAAGCTCAAAACCTGAAAAACCTCAAAATTTGAGATACATTGTTTTGTCAAATCACTGCTGACTTAATAACTGCTACATTGAGAATTTAAGCACATACAGTACAGTTGTGAGATCGTTCTCCATTTTAATAACTCTTGGTGATTGACAGCAAGCAGAATTCAAAGCAGACAATGCAAATTCCAAAAGCCCCACTTTTTGCATGATTAGAAAAATTACAAGGATAAGTTTTGCAGATCAATTCATTTGTATGGTGTTCTTCACAAGAATACTATCTTACAGGTATTGGGTTTAATTAATCTTGGCCAATGGGCCCAATATTTTTTTAAAGGCATTATTGCTAAAGATCTGACCAAATTTGCCTGTTTGGATGTTATGACTTAAAGACTTTGTTTTTGCATATACATGGGCTGTCAATTTGTATGGCCATGCATTTCACGAGTTAAACTGTAATAAACTTGAATTCACAGAAGATGTGTTAATTTGGCCCAAAGTGATATTGACTTATGTCCATCTGATCTGAAACTTAGAGTGCCTATTTTGTTTCCTATTCTGGAAAGTGAGACCAAGCTAAAGTTTGTTCAATGAATACTAAACTGATTACGAAGATTTCTTGTTTCATAAACACTTACTGTTTCATGAAATGTCAGACATTTGCTTCGGTGACAATTGCTCCAACGATATTTCATGCTCTAACCCTGACCTCAACCCTAACCCTCTTCTGAACTGGAAACCCTATGGCAACCCTAACCCTAACTCATTCTCTTCTGAGATATTGTCACCAGAGCAACTGTCGTCGGAGCAAAAATTACCATTTTATGACCTTGACCATTGTACCATTCTGAACCATACAATCAGGGACATAGCTATGGGGGGGGGGCGACTGCCCCCCCCCTCAACAAAATTATGACTGTGAAAAATTTGTGACCTGGGAGTTGGAGAATACAAAAATAAGAACCATTTTGGACCTTGGATTTGGAGAATATTTATTTCTTCACTACTGCACCCCCCCACCCCCTCCCGAGCTAGTTTTCGGCGACTGGCATGACGGTGAAAACTTTTGGACCTGTAATTTGGAGAAAATCTTTTTTTGTCACCCCCCCCCCCCCCACTGAGTGAGTTTGCGGCTGCTGCCATGACCGGAAAGAAGAATTGACCTGGGATTTGGGGACCCCACAAAATTTCAAGGCCCCCCCAGTGCCCCCCCTCTCCCCTGCTGAAAAAATGCTAGCTATGCCACTACATACAATATAAAGCATATATACTGAATTATGATGGAATTGACAACTTTTGCTGAAATATTCTGGTATAATTTTCAGACCCTAATGTGGATGAATGACAGTAGCTAATTAAATACTGACAGAAAACTGGGCATGTCAATGACAGCTATCAGGCCTAAAGGAGGTCCCAAGGTATGCAGAATAATGTTCAACAAAACAGGAATATACCAATCTACCGATCAAATGGAATCTAGGCTGAAAACAAGAAGGGTAGTCTGAACAGTGTACATCTTGGGAAGATATTAAAGAAGTGGTAGAGATAGAGATACTTGGTGTCTTTAATGTGTGGTCTATTGGCAGCTGATACGGGGTGGTGGTATAAAACACACCAAGAACTGCCACAAGGCATTAATGGATCAATACGGGCAGAGATTAAACGCAAGACGTTCTACACCAACCTCTTAACTCATGCACTTAGTCTCTGGCCAGTCTTCAACGCTAGTTTTTGTGTGCGGGTTGCAATTGGGAAATGTGTCGCGGTTAAGTTTTTTTTTCTTATGTTTATTTTTTACTAAAATAATGTAATTCATAGATCTATCCCCCAAAATATAAGAGACAACACTAAGTACAATATTTGTGAAATAACATTTTCCTGTATTTGAGGTGAACTATGACCAAGCTATCTCATTATTTCCATGCCTAAGATAATATCTTGGGTCTTAATTTATGATCTGGATAAATGTAATACTTAATTAAGTACTTGTGTAAATAAAAAATGTAAAAAAAAAAATCAGTTTTTATTTTACGTGAGTGTACTCTCTCACTGGAATTCAGAGTGACAAATACCGGTAAAAGCCAGATGAAGAAATAGCTATTTGATCCGTACATTAAATATACATGTATACTATAAATACCTGAATATTCATAGGCCAACACATAAAAAAATAAATAAAATAAAAACAGACACATCTTTATGACAAGGTTGGCATGTTCAATAAAAGTGAGTTCGATCCTTGACAAAACTCTTTAATACAAAAAATCAGTGACTCAACAATATATTTTGTCTTCTGGTCAAATTAATTCATATCACAATTATGTTCATGAATTACATAAATAAAATCAGACCTTTTAAGGAAATCAATAACCCCCAGGTTTTGACTTTATGTTTGCAGCGTTGCAGCATATGTATATCAGCTGACTCAAATACAGGTTGTGGCATAACATTTTTGATCGTCGATATGAGGTCTAGGAAAAGACTAGAATGACTAAGGCAAAGAGAAGCACAACCTGTACAAGGTGAGCATTGAACCGCATTCACATTAGAGAGGTAATTACACTAGCAGTGGCTATTACCCTCTTCTAATATGCAGCAGTCCAATTCAATAATGCAATGTTTCACAAATCAAACATTCTCATTTAACAGATACAATTTCTCCCGCACGAGTCCCGTCTCTCTGCTATGCCCCCATTCCTGACAGGTTGTGAGGTCAAATAACCTTTGTTTGCGTGGCATCCGTTTCTTCCTTGCATAAACGGATTGATCCAATCGAATCAAGTTTTATTTTCAAATTACCACCATCTTAATTCCTGCAGATGTTTTTCACTCGACACTGTGGAGAGTGTCAAGTTTTTCCTAATTATCTTAATCGCTCATCAGCGGACTATACTTCTGCCAATCTTTCTGTCAAATCAATTCTGATACACCTTGATAAGGGTTACCTGGGATCTAGTCTGTCTAATGTACAACAGTCACTAGTACAGCTTGAAAGGATTGGATTTAATGGATACGCAACATTATCACATTACTCCTCTTATATCCTAATTAGACTCTATATATTCACCTATCAATTACTGCTGGAAATATTAGATTTAGGCTGCTGTCAGTGCTGTGTATATTACTTAAACCTTTTAAATATTCAAATGGTTGTGTGTTTCATCATTCAGTTACATCTGATAGAATGTAAAATGTAAAATACAAAACAAAGCATAAACCGAGGTAGAATTTTAAATGTCAGTGCTGTCATCACCTTGGACTATTACAGCACTGGAAAGCTCTTTCCTCCAACTATTCCCACAATCCCACAGGTGGCTGTACATGTTTACTCACTGTATTTGGGAGGTCAGAGTTAAATCAAGTGTTTTGTTCTTCACATAACAAATAAAATGGTGGTAGTATACCAGATCAATATTAAAAGGAGGTATTTCACATGTTGGTAAATATATGGTTCTATGATTTAACACCAATAGAACTACTTATTTAAGGTAACCTTATTGGATAGGAGTTGTATTTATAGAAATGGTTTAATTTTAATTTCAAATTGTATGATTTGTCTTATCTGGAACCAATTACAATCAGTTTCCAAAGTGAAGGGATTTAGACCTGATTCGTTTTCTCTTATATACTCCTTTCACAGGATGTATGTTACTCTGATAAAACTAGTTAGCAAACAAGAAAACAAGCAGATTCCTGATTGAATAAATGTATCTAAGAAGTGAAGTGTTTTGAGGGGCACTATTATCATAATTACTGAAAAGAGTGCAGATCACAGCTTTCCTGCCAATCATAAACAAATATATGTCCATTTACACCACAGCCCATACTCTTTATGCATTCAGTCACAGCATTTAACGATCTTCACTTCTTTATATATTCTTACTACTAATGAAATGCTTTATATCATCAGTACATCTGTAAATATCTAATTATATTGCTTTCTATACACTCAATATCAAAGTAAACAATTTCAATCAACAGAATAATTAAGACTTTAATTGAACTGAAGAAAAACATAATAAACTCACTTTTATTTTGTATTCATTTTATTTTCATTATTAATAACACTTTTTTAAAATTTAGTGTGCATATATCTCTGTTTTACAGTATAATCCATATGCTATGTTGAAATCACTTCCAAGCTAGATAATAAGTACACAACAAAAAGTCAAGGGAAATTTGATGTTCATTGCTCAACCAAATATTTGTCTCCTTGTATCCCCAATAGAGAAAAAACATGCAAATTAATTCAAACTTTTTTTCATTGAAATAAGTCAGAACAATACAAGGACAAACTACAAACAGTAACATGTCCAGTCCCCTTGTAACGCCTTCCAATGCTTGCAATTCTTTGGGCTCAAGTCCATTTCAAGCCATCTTGTTTACATTCCAGTAGAAGTACTTGGTGTAACCTAAGGCACATTATGTGGAGCGTTGTGCATTATTAACAGTGTTTCAACTGGAAAAGTACAATATCAAGTGCTTCTCTGGTTGCTGAAATTCATTGCATTAAAGAAAAAGTAAATATTATTCACGTTATGGTGGCCGGAAATTGAGCCGTTGGCGGTACTTAAACCCTTCATGTTGTGAGAAATCAGACACCAAAAGGCAAGGCTTGGATTGTGTATATCTTGAATGGAAAGGCAGCAAGGAAAGCAAAGAGAGCCAAAAAAAAAAAGTGTTTAAATCAGAGCATATGTTAAGGACTGGCTGTGTAATAGCAGTGGTACATAATAACAGCCTTCAGTAAAAATACCCCTTAGCTATACTTAGATCACAGTATTTACAAATGAAGATGTATCAGTACGCTAACAACTCACATATTCTTTAGGCTGTTTGGTAAAACATGGAGTAACAACGTAAGGGGACAGGGGTATTGGGGACAATGTATGACGAGTCAATATTGTGGGATGCCGCGAGGGTCGAAGCGTCAGAATGTTAAAAAGGTGCTTCATAAATGCGACTGATAAATAGACAAGAAACAGAAAGTGTGCTGCATGAAAGATTATCCTTGTTAGCACACAGACGACATTAACGATCTGTTTATTTTAAAAGATGCGCTGCTCGCTCCAGCGACACCCTCACGGGCTGCAGAAGAGAGGGGAGAGGTGTTGTATGTGTGAAGGCAAACACCGTTAAGACTCGCAGAAAAATACAGGTCACTCTGCCCGCAGTAACCCGGCCACTAGAATGCCACCCTGTCCAGTGCAAACATTCGATCAGAGGCGAGAGGACGCATTCTTCTCGGATAATAATTGCGCTATAATGAATGTTTGAAAAGTTGACCAACTAGCGTGAATGGTGTATACATCAAAAAGGAAAGAGAAAAAAAAACCTAAGTGTATGTCTGACAAAAATGCAGATTGGAGCGGCAAGAGTGCGCCTACTCACGTTAATGTTTGCATGCCCATTTGCACCAGATCATCTTTTCGTTCTATGCATATGCAAGTGAAACTGAGCCCCACCGACTTTAATGGATCGGACGCTTGTTTTCAAGAGTTTATGACAGCCTAAAACGAACAGAGAGACAGCGAGAGAAAAAGAGATAGAAAAAAAAATGGCGCTATATTCATGAGTGATATAGCCCTCGACGGGTTATCCTCCGATCCCAGCTTCATTTGACTTGTCACAAATCAGTTTCTTGTTGAATCCATTGGGGATTTGATTACGGCATGACAAGAGGATCTGTAGTACTGACCGGTATCAGCCTCCCAAACTGTACACCGGTCCTCATCATTTCCCTTTCATCGGCTCGAGTTTGTCAGCCGTCCACCACGAATGGCACGTAGGAAACTCTATACACTTCACCTTAATCAGTTTTCTCTGTAGTTTGATGACTGCATACATTACATATCAAGTGTTTTTCTCCCTTTTTTTTATAGTAATATTGCTGTTGATCCCTTACAAAATGGTCAAATGATTGGTATTCTTCTTCGCAGTATGATCAGCTATTGTTTCATAATTTTATTCAAATTTCTATAAATATGTCCATTTACAGTATATGATTGAAATATGTATATTCCCAAAATATATGATAAGAAATTTGAATGTACAGTAATTATTGCAAACATATCTTTGGTAATTTTCAGGTTTGACAACACCTTCCCCAATAGCATTGCAACTTAGGTTGAAAATGCATAGTATTTGTTAGACCTTTTGAAACATGATTTAATCACTTGCACATTTCATTAGCAATAATACCATTATTCATCTGAACTTCATATTGATATCAAATGTTAAACCTCACATGTAGATCTGTAGTCAATGTTAAAAGACCACTGTATAGTTTCAGTCGATTGGACAACTTTTTCGTGAATGGTTCACAAAATATCCTATTGTCACCCCAGACTTCAGAAAATAATATCAAATCCACTGCAATTTCTTTATAGTGACAAATTGATATGTTTAAATTATGGGAGAACATGTAGCAATATGTACATTACGAGATGGGAAATGTCGGTCCCCCCCCCCCCCCCGACATTTTACATTTGAATATTTTATCAAAAAAGGGGAGAGTTTCAAATGGAGCAATTTTCAGGGCATTGATAGATCAATTGCAAGGAATTACCCTTTTTACCATTTACCCAAACTATACTTGGGCTTTGATGGAAATGCATTTCCAACATGTTACATGTTTGTGAACTTCACTGCCATTACATGTAGATTGATTCCGAAGAGAGTCATGGACCCTCTTTGCATAACCAAACAATCCTTTAACTTTAAATCCCTCACAGCAGCTATGTCCTTGTGATACCACCGTCTTGATCAAAACCTTATCACTTCATGAAAGTTTAAACTATGTCAAATACATTTCTGCACTGCGCACATACAACCTGTTGGCATTACGTTTTTTTTCATCATCTTGCTCTGCTGCTCTGCATTTATCCCATCATCACTACTACCATTATCATAATCCTCAAAATCATCACCATCATCATCATCACTATCACTACCATCACACCCCTACCATCATCATCATCATCATCATCATCACCATCATAATCTCTACCATCACCACCACCATCATCATCACCACCACCATCACCATTATCATCATGGTCATCACTACCCTCACCACCACTACCACCACCATCATTATTATCATCATCATCACTACCATCACCACTTTCATCACCATCGTCATCGTCGTCTTCGTCGTCATCATCATCATCAATATCACCATCATCATCATCCTCATCTATTGCATGTAGAGCTGCAAATAATCCCATGTTCTTTCCTTTTGACCAGCCTGTCAGCATTATGCTTTCATCTATCATCATTCTCTGGATACCCATCCACAACATCATCTTCATCATCATCATCGTCATCGTCACCATCATCCTCATTTTTCACCATCAAAAAGGCCAAGGGCCACAATGCGTCATGTACCACATATGCACATGGCTTGCCTCGCTAATGTTTAAAATCCATCCCTAGCTATTTCCAGGG
>JZLH01S0052111.1:18644-54820 GCA_001188425.1 Eucidaris tribuloides | reverse complement strand
TTTGCCCCCTTAGGGGCCAAATGAGGCCACCCTGGGCATTGTCATGAGGAACATTAATTCAGCACATATAGAGGTATCTACACACACAGTGGCTTAACTATTCTATTTCTGGATCTAGAGAAGAAGATGTTTGAAAACTACCTACTTTTGGCCCTTTAGGGCCCTGCCCCTGGGCCCCTGGGGGGCCAGGTGTACTATTTGAGGACCCTTGAATCCCCACCCCCTAAGGACCATTCCTGCCAAGTCCAATCATGCATTTTGAAGAAGAAGCTGAAAATGTGTAAAAGTTTACGCACGACGAACGACGAACGACAAACGACGAACGACGAACGATGGACGACGGACGAAAAGCAATCGCAATAGCTCACTGGAGCCTTTGGCTCAGGTGAGCTAAAAAAGCCTCTAGAACCAAACTGATTGAAAGATATACCAAATATACACCAGTTGGAGTGGATCTCCTGGCTGGAAGGATTTGTCTTCAGTTTGTTTTCTTAAGGAGAATCAAGCATGAACAGACCAGCAGTTTAATTATCTTGAGGCCTGAGAGAATTAAACCCCATAGAAAACAACACTACAGATCTGTCTGTTACAAGGCATACAGATGTAAGTAAAATGAGTCAACCTTTGACTAAAAAAAAAATTGCACAGTAGAAACCTTGCATAGTTTACTTGATTCAAGAATTGTTTTTTCCCACGTTGAGGACTACCCCCAATCATGTCATTTACCTTTAAATCTTGTAGAAAAGAAAAGAACTTGAAAAGATCTATTTTGACTTTGGATAGCTTCATAAAACTGTAATCACATTAAAGATGATACTCCTGCTGACAACTTTTGCATGCAACATTTTCCTCCACCATGCAAAAGTAACAGTTGTTTGAAGTTATACTGCACTAAAAATGGTGATTGATGTGGTATTGTCTAAGATTTCTTCCCAGGATGTGATATACAGTGCGTCTCAAAAATAATTATGCAAGTAAACGGCGCCCTCGCTGGTAATGAGAAAAACATTTTTGGGACGTCATGCTTACATCACCATCAAGGGCATAGTCTTAGATTTCAAATGCCGTTTGTCCTTTTCAGTTTGCTTGTTTTAATCCTGAGATATGTTCAGTTAACAACGAGAAGGTAAACTCACAAATGTGCCACTTTTACTACAGTCAATGATAGCATCAGGCCCTCTTCCCGTAAAAGTGACACAATTGTGATTACACCGTTTCGTAGTTTACAAGATATCTCAAGATCAAAACAAGTAAATTGAACAGAACAAACATTACAGCATTTACAGCAGTATTTTCTAATTGTCAAAGAGGGCGATTTTCACATGAACAATTTTTGAAATGTGCTGCAGCATGTCTCAAAAAATTGGGCAGGTAAAACACCCTCTTCGGCAATTAGAAAATACTCTTTAATATGACATGATGCTTACATCAACGTCAAGGGCAAAGTCTTAGCTGTTAAATGGATTTTTTTTCTGATCAATTTGCTTGTTTTTATCTCGAGATACATGTATGTTGTAAACAACAAAAGCGTGGAATTACAATTGTGTCACTTTTACAAGGGAATGTAGTAAAAGTGGCACAAATGTGATTTTACCCTTTCTTATTTAAATTCACATATCTCAAAATGAAGACAAGCAAATTGAACAAAACTGACAGCATTTCAAAGCTAAGACTATGCTCTTGACGTTGATGTAAGCATCATGTCACAAGAGTAGTTTCTAATTGCCAAAGAGGGCGGTTTTCACTTGCACAAGTTTCTTTAGACACACTGTATTAACATTTCCTCTTACACTTGGATCTTGTTCTTTGACAGCCACATACAAACTTTTTACTATCTTTTTTTAATAAAGAGTCAAATCTGTGACTTTGGAAAATGTTTAGTATTTACTATTTATCCCATTATCCTATTGCTTTCAAATATTCCCACACTGCATACCATTTTATTCAAGTCTAAACATCATTACAGAAAATAGTCAATGTAAAGTGACATAATATATCATTTTGAAATGAAGCTGTAGTAAAATCTGAAGAACTCACAACTTACTGCTGGATAGAACAGTGCCAGTGAGAGATACTATAATACGTAAAAAAAAAATGCACACAGAAATATGTTTGAAAGTGTGTTCAGTCCTGGAAGTGCTCTATGCATACTGTTACCTGATACGGAATGACAAAATATCACTATCTTAAGCGCCACAGGCTAAACGAAGAAAATATAAATATCTAGATTGATATTTCATTTTGCATTTACTCAATTGATTGGTCGATGGAGATGGCATATGTAGCAATAACTGGTCAATTTTCTTCCATTGTTGTGACAATTTCGTTTCCCCAGTGCCCTGTGGGAGATAGTTGCCTGATGGTCGGGGGACCATAACATCCAGCGCCAGGGGTAACTGGGGGCTTCCCAACGTCAATTATCCGTGGCCTATTTTCGCACCTGAGCTCCGGTGTCGTCACGGTGACATAAGAAATGAAGCGATGATTGATGATTGGCTAACCGGAGGCTGACAAATCGGTCCAAACACAAACAACGTCACCGCAGGTGAAACAATGATGTGTTACAGGTACGCCCTATTATTCAAATGCTGTTCCTCGATACGAAAGAAAAATGAGGGGGGACAGTGCAGTGCAGGAGTTAATCACCATCAATTACACTTACAGCAGCATGACAGGGCATGAACCTGAGGTTACCCAACAATTTGGGTGATACACAGGTGGGACAGGTATGGCAAGAAGTATCACAAGATGAATGCAAACCTGCAAAGACTGCTTAATTCAGCTTTAATGTCTTTATACAAAAATAAAGGAAGACAAGAAGCAGAAGATGAAGAAAAACAATTGACAGTGACATTCTATGCTTAACCCTAAGGTAAAGAAATCGGGATCAATTCACAGGTGATATGCAATGAAGCAGGGACATAGCAACTTAGAAATATACCTCTCAGCTTTTACACTCTCACCTTATCGGTTATCCTTCTTTTTATTTCTTTGGGTGAATGAGCATTATGATGTAAGGGAATGAGTGATGTCAGCCTCACCTTGAGGGATATCGCGTTGTCACGGTAATTCATGAAGGAAGACTCACTCATGTGGAATTCTACCAATGAAGATCAAATGGAAACAGCAGTCTGTCTGGCTTAATCCCATCCTGTGAAAAAGGCAAACAGTCACTGGTTTCACAGCGTTAGAGGGATTCTTTCTGTAAAAATATAAACTTGTGTAAGATTTCAAGTTCTACAAAGTGTGCACATTAGTCAAACATAAAGGCTATAGTGTCCTAAGTCAGCCTGTTCAATTGCACAAGCACAATTATTTTAGGAACCCTGGAATTTGGCAATTTGTATTGACATAAAAGCACCAAACTATATGTATACAGTTATTCACCAAACTATGCAATTATTCACAGGCGTGAAGTGAATAATCGGACATTGATTGATATGCGCTGTTAAAACAAACAACAACAACAAATTGTACATGAAATTGCAATTTCTTTTGCCACAAATTTTTGGTGTTAATAGTCAAAGTGCAATTCAGATATAGAAATTGTTGATTTAGACTGTTTTCACACAAAGGTCAATAGACTAATGCAATGTGTTTGCAATTACAAATGACTCTAATTATGGCATTCTTTACCTGTGAGAATGCAAACTGGAATAACAAAGTCACAAAATTCAAAACACACTCCAGATAGAAAATTCTAATCACAATTCAATCAAATCGCGCTGCGTCTTGACCTCTGTAACACGATTTGAGGGGCAGAGCTTACATGTATGTGACTTTTCATTAACTTTCACTGGAATAATGTGCTAAAGGGTATGTGTACACGTGTGTTACAGCTACATGATCCATCTGGTGCACAGTTGATTGACAGTGTACCAAGAAACATGTAGGGCGATGTCTTTTCACCAGAATGTTAAATCATAATTACTTCAAAAAAATGCATAGAATGTGTAAGGGAGACAGGAGAAGTGGTCTTCATGAGCAGGTGATCTTTAAATACAGGTTCCTGTAATACACATTTAAATGAGAAACACTTTTCAAGGGAAACAAAAATGTTGTTGTCTATACTGCCCTACTTTAGCAAAAGGAAGCAAGTGAAATATCAGTCAAATTTGAGTTATTGGTGTTTTTGAAATGCCCCAGACATGCTGCATCTTCAGGCAAAATTAGGAGAAGAAATAATCATTCTATTGAAAGACAATTGAGAAAAAAATATGTGAAATTGCATAGATGCCTATGAAAATGACAGACATAAATTGATCGTTTATGAATAATGACAGCTTTGTCACTTGCATGCTACCTTATGCCAAAGTACAGCAGTATAGAAAGGTGGTCTTTCTATACAGGTGGTTGCAGGCGCAGTTCTACACGGGGGCTTTAGCCCCCTAAAAGTTGCTCAAGCCCCCCCCCCCCAATTTTCGAAAGAAAAATGTTTTACAATGAAAATACAAATAAATAAACATTCCCTTTGGCATATGTTTGAAATTGACACATGAAATTTTATATTCCTCCCCCCCCCCCAGCTTCGGCGGCTGGGATGAGCGAGAAAAATATTTGGTCCTAGGATTTGGCTGCGGATGAAGCCCCCAGTAGTCCCACTATAGTTTCCGCTCGAAAACCGCGCCTGGATGGTCGTTAGGGCAGGTGTGACTGTACTTTATTCTTGTGTGCATGCATGGTCGGTAACTCTAATGGCCCCAGTCACAATCGTGTTTGTAATTGAGCTTTGGCCCTCGTGTGAAAACAGCCGTAACTATTTCAAAGAAAAAGAAGAAAGCTAAAACAAACGATTGAATTTAAAGTAAATTTAAAACTAAATAAGTTCAAATACCACAAATTGCAGGAACTGCGTGTGAAAAAAACCAAAACAAATCAAAAGTCCCCAAAATTGTAATAACACACATATTAAAGAAATCAAAATGCATATAACCAAATATAAAGAACCAAACCAAAACCAAAGTAGATAAGTATGTACATGTACACATGAAGAATACTGTTTTCCCAAAGTTTTACACTTCATTTCCAGGTGGAAAAACAGTTGGAAACATGACTCAACTTAAATAATGTGGCACAAAAATTATACAAATCGACCCCTCTAATTTACCCAAAGACATTGACAAGAAGGTATGTTCCATTGCGTGGTGACGTCGCCGATAGCAACACACAGACGACAAGTACCCCAAAAGTTAGTCAGTTCCTTGTAACAAATTGACAGAATCTAAGCAGGTGCGACAATACCTGTGGTACACCTGAAAATGGACGACTGACAGTAACTACTTATCACCCCCGCATCAACTTTGCCAGAAAGACAGGATGCCAACTTGATGGAAAGAATATTTGTGGGAAGACATGGTCTGGAAAACCTTGGCAAGCTATTTATTATAAAGAAATAAAGACACTGTTTAACAATATGGAAGGCCTATTTTATAAAAATCATCTGACCAACATAATTCTGTTTGAATTGGATGAACAAACACCTCAGAACACAAAACTTTAGACAGTTATACTGTTACAGTGGTCTCCGGATAATGGGGTAACACTTAATGAGTTACTACTGATAAATGGGTAAAATTTGGTAAAACATTTATGTTCCTTATTGAAATTTACTCCACTTAATATGGTACTCCTGTTAAATGAGTAAAAAATGCCTTGCAAATGCCTATACCCAATTAAGCAGAGACCACTGTACTACCAAAATATTTACATATATATTGGTACACAAATTAATGTCCTGGGGACAGCAATTCTGTATTTTTGTACAGCAGTCTGTGGTAGAAAACGGGAATGATCAATCATTGATTTTACTTTTTAAAAGTACTTACAGATTGTTTTGAATTGCATTTTTTGTCACAGCTTCATTTTCAGACCTACAGAGACAAAAGTACTGGCATGGAAGATCCTAAAGTTCTGTTTTTTTATACTGGAAACATTGTTAAATGACTGTTTGATAAAACATAGGCTTGATCACCGTTTGTGGAGAATGATGTGAGCAGTTATTTGGAGAAGTAGTACAAAAACTAGCTGTCAGTACTTTGCAGGTAACAGTTGTTGATAGAGCAGTCATACCTCCTCAATCACACTACGGTATTAAAAAACGTTTCATTTGTATGACAAAGCAAGGCATAGACATGTAAACATTTGAGGTAGGAATATAAGCACTGGTTTATTTGTGTATACAAATAGATATTCTAAATAAATCCTGGACCACTGAAAGTCAACTTTACACTTTACCAATCATGTCCATGGAAATGTTTAATACCATTTTCTATTTTTATTTTTTTTGTATCAGATGTAACTGTCATTAACCAAATTTT
The DNA here is from genome assembly GCA_001188425.1 of Eucidaris tribuloides. NCBI lineage: Eukaryota > Metazoa > Echinodermata > Echinoidea > Cidaroida > Cidaridae > Eucidaris > Eucidaris tribuloides. Next base: position 48,503 of record JZLH01S0052111.1, on the reverse strand, counting down.
ATTTCTGGACCTAATTAATGAAATGCTTACTACAGTACATGAATCTAAATTAATTTCTGGATCCTGCAGATGTACATGTATACTGATTTAGATAAGTCAGGATTATTCAATCTGTATTGGTATGTTATTGTTCATGCATTTCTTGCCAGTAATTAAGGTGAAAGTGAAATAAACACACACCTCAAAATGTCCAATTGCATGATTCTGAATGACATATGCAGCTACAGTACATGTATCAAACAGAATCACTCACAATGTGCATGAAAGTTTGGACGGAGGAAAAAAACATATTGGAAACACTTGACACACGTACCTCCTTAGGTACAGTACGCGTAGGCTTACGTCTGTGACAACATTTCCCAGATTGTAATTACCTTATCTAGGTGTTGGATTTGATAGGTATATTCCACACAACATTCATCATGATAAGGGTTCAGGACAACACAAGGTGTCAAATGTGGTGATTACCAAATTCGAGATGCCTGCTATACCATCCTGTCAAGCAACGCAAGAAGTTAGGATGTGGGAGTGAGGCTCGTTAATTTAGTTGAGTCAACATCTCACAAAGACAGAGAGAGAGAGAAGAGGGCCTCCTACTGAATTTGCAAACAAATGAAGACGGGTGTGACAGATTGTTTCCGGCTCATTTTGCGGAGCTCTGAAGTAATTTTAATAGACCCTCATTAAAGACACCTTTTGACACTGAGCTAACACCTGGATATGGAGATACATGTATGCAACGACTATAATCACAAAAGAATAGTCTCGACCAAGACTTTGAAATAATTTGGTGAAATGTTATGACCACACATGTAATACTTAAACTTTGATGCGGTGCTGATAAATTTGTTTTTTTTAAATTCATTTATTTTTCATTTATTTTATTTTATTATTATTATTATTATTATTTCTTTTTTTTTTGGGGGGGGGGTCACAATATCACGACTAAACAAAACACTACAAAACAAAGAATGAGCAATTAATGCTATAGCTGTTAATTCACTCATCAAGAATGCCACACAGGTCTCATACAATTAACTTTAGGTGAAGGCTCGAGGGGGGGGGGGTATGTTATACATCCCTAGTGATCAATCAACAATTAAATATTTACAATATCAAACAGTAAATAGGACTTAAATTCACTTAACTCTACATTTTAAACAAAGGCTGGATATAATCAGCAATGCTAGCAAAAATGGAATGTACATGTACTGAACACCAAACCAGGGCTTGAAGAAGTCTACAATGATGTTGTGTGTTGTAGAATGATAGATGGGCTGGCTGCAGTTGTTCTAACACACCATATTACCAGCTTACTAGTATAATGATGATTTGCACTGCTGGTTGGATTACCTGCGTTAAAATGAGGTAATCCTTTACCATTTATTGGCCTTTCCAAAATCTTACTTTCAAATCTATTATCTGATTGATGTGTGTATCAACACAACACCCTTGTTGTTTTATCTTACTGAATAGAAATTTATAGGACAATGATGCAAAAGGCATCCTCCTGTATGCCCACGTATACTATCCTGTAGTCCTTTGGGTGCTTGGGTTTAAACACGTACCTCATGGAGATCCAGAGATAAAACTGAACAATTCCTGAGGTAAACTCAATGGAACAAAAGACTGACAATTCCAATGATAGCTCAACTAGATGGAGAAAATTACATAGCAAAAAAAAAGGCAATGAAATATTTGAATACGTTTTATTTCCAGAGTTACGATTTATTAACCCGTTGGAGACTATTAAAGTACAAGTTAACTCGTGTTGGGGTCTATGGAAAATGTGTGTTATAGGGAAATCAAATCGTCTCCAATGGGTTAATACCCTGAAAATTACTCCCGAGGGCAGGGACCCCGAGATTTGCCATAGGTAATGTACATACTGCTAGATGCTTTCCTTCAATTTAAACATCATAATTTGTCACTATAAACAATTTTCAGGAAGTATGATGTTGTTTTCTGATGTCTGGGGTGGCAATAGAATACTTTGTGACAGATTGACCAAAAATTTGTCTAACTGACCAAAACTATACATGAGCTTTAAACAATTTTTGAGAGGTTTGATGTTGCTTTCTGAGTTTGGCATGAAAATTCAATAAATTATGAAAGATTGACAAAAAATTTGTTTGATCAACAAAAAATAAATTTTGTCTTCAATGGTGCTAAATGTTTGTAATATAAAAATAACCTAAATTTGTGTATCATGTGACATTACAAATGAAAAATCTAAAACAGCACTAGCCGGACCTTTTCTACTGGACGGTACATAGATGAAAAGGACTGTTTATCTGCATAAACTGCTTGTGTATAGTATACTGCTGTTCTGTTTTTGTTGTTGTTGTCCATACTGTATTTCTATATTTGACTATACAAATTAGCTTTCACATAACACCTAAATTTGTATCCCTGCAGGAGAAATCTGATGGATATCAGATAGACAGAAGATAGTCCCTCCTATTCCCAGAGTAGACATAATATGCCAGCTGACACTAAGAACTAAAATGCGTATATCTTTGACAAGAGTTGAATTATACATCTCAGCCTGAACATTAAGATATATAACACCATATACCATGGGGACATATAATATGACAGCAATCCCACTTGAAATAATATCAGTTCCTACCCAGATTATGTTCGTATTCTCCTGGCTTCTCAGGTTTATATGAAGGACTGAGATATACACAGATTTTTTTTCTGTTACTGTTTTAGCCTGTGGCTTAAACATATAGCTTAAATAAACCCCTCCTGAATTGCACACGATCTGCCGACGTTTACCGTCTTATGATTCTGGGTGAAAGGAAACAAAATGAGATGTGATTAGGTTGTTTGGGCACCTGTGTACATGGGGTGTAGCTATTATGGGGTATAATGCACTCTGAATAGAGGCTGGATTAACGCCCCCTGGCTGAATTATGCTCTTGTCCCCCCATATCCCAATAACCCACCCCTCTTGCTTTAATACACAATATCTTCACTACCATATCAATGTATGGAAATCAGCCCCACCCCTAAACTCTTCCCTCCCCCTTGGCCTTCCTAGCAATGACACTAACTGACCATCTAATGATCTATGGTGTGCAAATTATAAGTCTGCATCTGATATGAAAACAGTAAGACAGTGTTTTACATGCACATGGCTTTGTCCCCCACATCCAAAATACCAGCCCCTTCTGCTTTAAAGGCAATATTTAACCCTTTGGCTACGGGAACCGGATGTGCCCTGTGTTAACTCTATGGGATTTTCAGAATCTCAGAGGCAACAGGTTAACAATAATCACATAAAAAACCAAATCTTAGAAAAAAATCTGCGCAAATCCTCCATCTCTGATAAAATTGCAACCCTTAACCCATAGGAGACAATTGATTTCAATATAACACACATTCTCTATAGACCCCAGTCCGAAATATCTTGTTCTTAGTCTCCAATGGGTTAAAAATTGTTGTTAGTCAAAAAGATCATTTATTTTATAACAATTAACGTCAAACAGCTATAATTTTTGGAATACTGCATGATGGAGTATTTTTTTCAAAAGTTATGAAGGTGAACGCAAACAATGTAATTGTTATTACGGTCCCATAAAGATTTCTGAAGTTACATTGAATTTGTTATATTATCTTCAACCAATAGATATCCATAAACATACAGAGAATGGGTACATTTCTCCAATTTCACACACACAAATCTGATGTGATAATTAATGTCAAATTTGTCTGAAACAAATAGCTTCAATAATCAAAACAAAAACCTTCCTGTACAAAGGTTTTACCTATTTAGATTTTGGTAATAATATTCAACAGTCGTAAAATGGGTGACATATTTTGTGTATAAAAAGCATGAGCCAACACATGCAGTTACAGACACATAGCCTTGAAATTCATATCGAAACAGTTACGTTAAAAACATCCTTTATTTGCATGATTGTCTTTCTGTGGCAGAGTTCCCTTTAAGAAATAATGACTCTCAGACAACCTACAAGACACTCACCTACAGCCTGCATCTCATTGTTTCTCCCAAGGGTCGGTCGCCTAATATAGCCCAAATCCACCCAAACCGCTAATATTGTACCAGCCCCACTACTTGCAGTTAGTGCTTGTCTCTTTGACCTCGTAATCCAACACCTTGGGTCAATACATCAGAAAATATCACTCTCTCTGGAGACAGTTTTTGTTTCCATCAATGAGCGAGAGAGACACGTGGATGACACACTTCCGCATTACCTCCACTAGCTAAATGTTTGGCAAATGATACGTCACAAGCTGCTGACACCAATTCAAATGTAAGGGACTAGATGAGACGAGGAGATATAGAAGCCCATAAGAACAGTGAATGCATGTTATTTCTACACATACTGTGATTGTGTTTTAGGAATATTAATATTTGGTTACGAAAAATCAACCAGTGAATCGGTAAATAATGCCATGCACAATATCTCATCTTCACCGCAAATGTTTGTTTCTGGGATGGCACTAAAATCTAAGTAAGGTCTAGCTTAAAGGTATTGGCTAACATTTACCACAGTTAAAAAAATCTGAGCCGCATGATTCCCCATGCTACCAGTGTCTTTGATGACGTCTAAAAATGAAGCCCTGAAAAAATTGTATTTCAAAATGATTATTTAGTGCTTTAAAAAGTGAAAATCGTAAGTTGACCAGATTCCCTTGCCCATTTCCTCCCACAGACTTACTGTGTGTACACCTAGGTTAATAAAACTCGCCCGGAGTTTTATTGTTTATTCATGTATAACTTGCCATTTGCAGTGTAACTTTCAAAACTTTTGTATTCTCGGGTGTTTATTTGTCCATTTGAACACTACTATGTAGCTCAGATATCAAAATTTGACAATTTTTTAAATTGAAGCTCCACAATGTTAGCCTATCACTTTAAGTTTCTGTGAAGATTCAGGGAAGTTTCCAATGCAACTACCAATTAGATAATACAAAACAAAAATCCAAATTGGTAGAAAAATAATGATAAACATACCATTTCTGTGCATTACTGCCAACAGCTATCAGATAAAACAAACATAATCAAAATCCACCCAAAAATAAAGGAGATCGAAGCAGCATTTTTTTTTGTCATTTTTCATTGATAATGCATTTATATTTGCAGAATTTAAGATAATTAATAAATTGCAAACTTTTTGTACAAGTTCAGATGCCCCAGTCAATTTCTATTAAAACAAACAGATCAAAATCCACAAGAAATAAAGAAGTAGCAATTTTTGTAATTTTAATAAATGAGCAAAATTAATATATTTCAAAATTAGTTTGCACGCACTCACCACGCCCTATGAGATAAAAAAAAATCAGAATAAAAAACACCATAAAATAAACAAGTAATAGTTATTTTTCATCATTTTTCATTCATTATGCATAAATTTGCATACTTAACCCACTGGAGACTAAGTATGAGTTAAGTCGTGTTGGGGTCTATGGAAAATGTTAGAGTGAAATCAAATCATCTCCAATGGGTAAATGAATTTCAAAATTCTGTGTTAAAGTAGAAGGCCCAATTAAGCCCTCCTAAATGAAATAAATAAAATCAAAATCCAACAAGAAATAAAGGAGAAGTAGCCTTCTTGTGATTTTGAACACACATAAAGACAACATACTTTGTACAACACAAAATTCAAGAATTTGTAAAAATATCTATAGACATCACAGTAACATAATACAAAAAACAAAAAATATAAGCATTATGCAATGCACAAATCTCCCAATGCATGTGCACATCAAAATTATTATAGTGGGGGGGGGGGGGGTCATTTGAGATAAAAGAACAAGAATACTTTGACAAATTACATCTTATTTAGGTTAATCTACTTGAATCACTGAAAACAGCCCAAATACATAGACTCTGCAATTTGGTCAAAATCCACGAAACCGTAATTTCTCTCCCTCTTGCAGACACGATCATCACGCCGCATTTGCTCCTGGCACCAATAGGGCATGCGCATCGTTCTTCAAATAGATTTACATGGCATCACACGGAGGGCAAACATCCACAGAGACCAATGAATATATGCAAGTCCATTACGATAAGACTATGGTCTACAGACTCTTGTTAAGCAAAGATTAAACTAGTAAGACAGTGGATCAATATTTGCTGAAGATATGCAAATGCGAGTATGTCTGTCTGTTTGTGCCTGTGTATGTGTAAAGGTGCATGTCTGTCTAAATACAATTTAATGCAAAATCTTTCTGAATGAAATGCCGCAAGTGTATTCGCCATGAACGACAACATCTACTCAAGTATTGCATTTACACATTTATGGCAAAAAATCACTTGGAAACGTGGCAACTGATGTACAAACAGACAATAGGACACATGTACAACTTTTCAGACATACTGGTGTCCTTGTCTGTTGTCTTTAATGAAATCACTGCATGCCTTTTCATTATCTTTTTTTTAAAATGAAAATAATGAGAGATATGTGTCATTCATTTGCAATGGAAATAATTTGAGATTATTCAATATAAAACATACAAATTATAACTTTTCACTTTCCACTAAGCCTTGTAGTTGCAAAATGATTAAATAAACACCCTGCACTTAAACTTCTAAAGCAACAAACTCATGGTATCATCAGCATGTTGAGATCAATTGACCATCATCATTATGCCTATTATCATAGAAAAATAACAAAACTAAGATGGATAGTCACACATATCCCTAGCTGCAGAATAAATTTGCTGTTCATCTCTCTATTATCAAACTAATGATAAAGAAGATCATATGCTTGATCTGATTTTTTTTTATGACTCAGAAAAAGAGTGACCCAACAGGAATCGAACCTGAAACCTACTGATATCCGGTCAGTGGCACAACCACCAGGCTATGCTGGGTAGTGGCAATGCCACTGTTTACTTTGTTACAAATACCTACATGTAAGAATCATTCCTTACATCTGACCTCATTAGTATTTAATAAGCCCCCAGTAGGAATGAATTGTATTAATGAATGAAGGGTTTGCAGAGAGAATTAAGATGCAGAATATTTTTCCCTAGCTGTTTAACTATTTTAAAGTCCATTACTTTTGTTTTACAGGGAACAAGAAACCAATTCTACTGCAGTGCAGTCGATGGTTATACATCCACCCTCTACCAACTTCCATCCCCACCAAACTTCTAGAAATAAGGAAAAAAAAATCTCTTTTATTTTAAAATCCAGATTAAAGGTACATTCGTTTACGTAACTGTGCATACAGTATATATCAAGCACATCAGGAGCTCTTGCAGCAAATCACGTTATTTTTGGAGTAGGTTTTTTTTCTTTTGCATTTAACGCCCACCACGCCATACCCGCGGGTACCGTTGGACCCCGGGGTACCGCGTTGTGCAGCGCCTCTTTGTGTTAAAAAATGTATTTTTTTTCAGTTATGATGCGATGAAATCAGTGGTGATGATGCAGAGGCTGTGCAAGTGCACAACAAAGGCATAAACTTATGAAAAATAGGGTAAAAATGAATTTAAAGTGTTATTTTCACCCTTGTTTCATAACTTTTACATAATTTTGTAACCCAGGCGTACAGTGCTGAAAAATAAATAAATAATTCAACAAAATGGCGAATTTCTAGTGGTACCCCGGGGTATGGCGTGGTGCATCATTATAAAGTTTGTATCACAAAAATTATATTACAGGCCTAATGCATCATATTAAAATAATATAATATAATATAATATAATATAATATAATATAATATAATATAATATAAATAATATAAATTTTATGTAACCCGTATGTTACAGCCCGAGTTCATAAATAAAGAAAATCACACTCCTGATTAATTTTAACAAAATAATCTGTAACAAACTTTATTAGCTTGCTATCTATTTCCAAATAATACAAATCATTGACAAAATAAACAATACAATCCTTATAATATAATATTAATATTAAATAATCAACTCTATGCCGGCTTTAATCTTTAAACTAAATGAACAGTTTCTCGCCGAAAGAGCTCAAAATACGCCGCACACCAGTCACAGCGACAGCGTCGATTCTCGATATCCAGCTCCTAGCTGTAACGGTTTTGAAGACAATTCGTCGACGTCAATCCAGTTGAAAGACCACACATCAATGCCTAATCAAAGAGTGTATGAAACAATCATACTATTAACAGCTAGCTCCTAACTGCTAAGTTAAATCAATCATATCATCCTGATATCATTAAACTTATAAAGCCTATCATATGAAACAATCAATTCATATAGTTGCAATATAATCAACTATCAACGGGTACATGCCCAGTTGTAATCATCATCTAACTTATCATAAACTTATACTAAATAAGTAGTAATAACACAAATATAAATGCATGCAACATGTGCACTTTCTGTTCAGTAAAGTATTCATCTATACATTACACGAGCGTATGTGGAATCACCGCCCCAAATAGATGCTCTGTCTATTTGCTTGACCTGAACGAATCCACTTGATTTGAATCAACCAAAGCAACATGACTTTTCTCTTGCAAGTCTCGCAATTCGTAACTTTAAACATGTGCTCCACGCGCAGCATAACTACACTGAACAGTTTAACACATTCACGTATATGTTAGTAATATACAATACTTAAAGGTATTTTGTAAACTCTCAATTACTTTATCAGCAAATAATCACTTACCGATGAAACATCAAAATCATACACTTCAATCTTTGAAGTCCAATAGTGTTCTGTAGTGAACAGTTCAAAGATAAAATCAGCTTTCATCAACTAAGTTCAAACATATCTTACAAGTACTAACAATTTCAAACAGTCAATCAAATTAATAGTAAGCTTTAATAATCTTGAGACACATTACTAGTCTCAAATGAATGCAATACTACAAATTGAACATTCAAGTTCTAGCAAATTCAAATCAGTAACAACATCATAGTTGATGTAGCTTCAAACAACAGCCATAATCATGAATAAAATCTATACAAAGATAATTATCTAATACAAAATATACTTTTGCAAATCAAACACACAAATGAAAATATCGGACTTACCTAATCAAAGAGCCAAGACTCAAATACCAGTTCACAAGCAAGCAGGTTGAAAACAGTGAAATCAGCCAATTAACAAGAGCAGGATATACAAATCCTATGAACTCTGAGTTCGTGTAAGTTTCTAACACAAGTTAACTTGGAAGAAATAGTAACTCAAAATGCTTCTCGAACGATGAATGATTCTCGAACGATAAATGACGAGTATAGCTGAACTATGCTTGCTGCTGAAGTATGTACAAAATTATCTGAAGATGAACGATGGCAGGAGCAGAATGAAGGAAATTGTACTCCTCCTAACATTTTATATGCAAAAGTTTGGAGAATAGCTCCATAGCTTTCTACATGGTATCACAATTAACCATCAAATAATCTCACTTCATTAAAACTTTGCCATTGCTAAACATAATATTAGGACAAAAGAACTTCTCCTATTGGACTGAGGTCACTACCGATGAAGTCACCAATGACATCATCACCTGATTCCTGTAGTAAAACATTGACCAGTGGGTATCCCCTTTTCTTCAAACAATATGACGTCACCTTAGTCAGTAAATGGTTGACGTAAACTTTTGCTTCATGCCAGCCCACTCAAGGAGCTCGTAAACTTTTGACATAAACACAACAGACCTACACCCTTATTTTGATCATCTGATCTTAAAGTAACACTCTCATAGTATAAGATGGGCAACTCCTTAAAACATGGTACTGATAATTCATCATAAACCTTATCAATACATTTGACATGAAAATATATTGTCTGCTAACTGTAAGACAGTTATACAGTTATGTATATTAAATTAAACCAGATCCGGGAACCAGATATCATTATCTTAAAAACAAGAGTTAACATAATGACTTCTCATAAGACATTGTACATAAACATAAACTCTCTGGATATACATTATCATAGGCAAAATACAATAACTAAAACACATTTCATACAAACGATGTAAACATAATAGTGATCAATCCTACATTACAAGGTAATTAACATCTTTGAAATGCACAATTACATATGAAACATACACTTAGCATCAGGTACTCCTTTATCTAGGGGACCATTATACTGACCAGACCCATCAAGGACAAACAGTTTTGTGTGGGGCATTCTGTAATAAAATGACGTATTATGGTGACGAACACTTATTTTCTGCGCTAAAACATAAACACATGCTAGTGGAGGAATTCTCATTGACTGGCTGGAAATTTATTGCTCACACCTGTCCGTTTATAGTAAAGTCCAGGCAAGGCACTTCACTGAGAAGCTGAGGTCATGACCCAGTGACCCTGTGTACAGTTCATAGTGTACAGATAACTGAGCGTACACAGTAATACTATATCATTACTGTCATTCTCCTTTCTCCTCTTCTTCTTCATTATTATTACTATTATTATTATTATTATTATTATTATTATCATTATTATTATTATTATTATTATTATTATTAATTATTATTATTATATATTATTATTATTATTATTCTAACCCAATTTTCCTTGGGTTACAATAATATAATATAATATAATTAAATATAATATATATATTAATATAATATAATATAAATAATATGATATATATAAATATAATATAATAATATAATATGATATAATTAATATAATATAATATAATATGATATAATATAATAATACATGTATATTATACATGTATTATAAAACTATATTGTGGCACTTCGTAAAACTTTGTTTTCTTGTTTCTTGTAACCTACAGCATTGCCTAAAGTACCAAATGTACAGATGTCTGGACAGATGGACAAAACAAAAATTTAACGCCTCTCATACTACTGTTTGGTGGCGGCATGAGAGGAGATCATAAACAATGGGTCCGGTTACACCACACAAGAAAAGCGTTTTGAAAACTGTCTCGGAACTTATGCCAGTGAAGGTCTAATCCTGTTCCCAAAACGATTAATGGAACAAGACTGAGACTATAAGACTGTTCTCAGAACAGTTAATTATGGAAGTGTAACTGGGGCCTTATAAACATATCATTTACCATATATCTAATCAAATACGTAATATTTGTAGATCATTATTTGTGGATTATCATTCCTCAATGCAAATAAGAATATGACACCTGTTAAATTGAGCGTGAAAGAAAGCCATATTTTCTGGATGAAAGAAAATGACAAATATTAGCTTTCTTACCACATTTCAATGGTAAACAACAATGGCATTTTCAAGGTCTGAAGCCCAACCTCAATTATCTACTATTCTCAAAATTGAGAAAAAAACAACAAAAAAATAATAACTGTACAATGCCATTAGGTGATGGCAAGGAATTTGGTGAATGGAGAGGATTTGTTAAAATCAGATGAACAACCCTCAAAGTGAAAGGCAGAGTGATGATCACGATTATGCTTCAATACTTTCATCTTCCACGAACATGTTGACATAACCTTGAGACTTCCTTGTTAAAAAAAGCCGTCAGAGATGTGGGTTATTCTCCACTAATGGTTGAAGTCACTGCCAACATACGTTGGCTCGTATTGCTCGTCTCACACATTGCAGAAAACATACTATACTTCTGTCATATACTCCTCTATTACGGTACATAAAAGAAGGTAAAATAGTCCATGACTCTTCTTAATAAATCTACATTAATTAGAGAAAGACTATACAAATACGTTTAAAAGGGCAATTAAGCCCATAACTTTCAATTTCATATGGTCACACATCTTTGTTTGTATATGTGCAAACACAATATAACTGGCAAGATATTTGTTAGTTTTAGTAATGAATGTCAGTAAGAAAGAAAGAAAGACAGAAACAAATAAATCAGTAAAAATATGTGAACAAGCAAAAAAGTGAATAAAAAAATGAATGAATAAATACATAAATAAATAAAAGATAAACAAATCAGTTATGTGAATAAGCACATAACAACTAAATAAATGAATGAATAAACTGAAGAAATAAACATAACTAACATTTAAAAATAATAAGATTTAAATGTTAAAAACTATTCTGAAAGAAAATCAGTTATTTTGAACTTGTTACAAGGAAAAGCTGATGACATACTATACTTCTGTCATATACTCTTCTATTACGGAACATAAAAGAAGGTAAAATAAGTTCATGAGTCTTCTTAATAAATCAAAGAATGACTATACAAATAGTTTAAAAAGGCAATTAAGCCTATACCTGTCAATTTCATATGTATACTTATATGTATATATATGTATACTATACTTCTGTCATATACTATTCTATTACGAAACATAAAAGAAGGTAAAATAAGTTCATGAGTCTTCTTAATAAATCAAAGAATGACTATACAAATAGTTTAAAAAGGCAATTAAGCCCATACCTGTCAATTTCATATGTGTTACATCTATGCAAAGATATGTGTAAGTTTCAGAGATGAATGTCAGTAAGGAAGAAAGAAAGAAAGAAACAAATAAATCAGACAAAATATGTGAATAAGCACATAACTAAATATTACAAGAATGAATAAAATGAAGAAATGAATATACCTAAGTAAAAAAAAAGATTTATATATTAAAAAACTATTCTGAAGGAAAATCAGTTATTTTGAACCTGTTACAAGGAACAGCTCATAAATGGATGGATCAGGCATTATTGAAAAACAAATGGTCCACTTTCACTTCAACCAGCCAGAAAACAAATACCAGCTATCCTCTCCTCACCATTCCCACAGTAATAGGAATCTCCGTTTCTGGCAAACACTGGCTTTCGGTTGACCACAGCTTCTTTTATAGGGTGAAATGAATGCAATTGAGAAAAACCACATCAGATGGTAATACACCAGGATTCTATTGGGAGTGGTTTTGGGGGTCCGTTTGTGAAATCTTTCCCTGAAGTGTGTTGTGTTCACACCAAAAGACCCCCCCCCCCCAAGAATAAAAAAAGGTGGTTTCTGATTTTTACAGAGTAAACAATGAGTGGTCGCAGAAGGATTACATTTCACATATTTCAAACAATGTCTGTACAGCACAGTTCATCCATTTTTTCGTTTAGATTTCAAAGCTGTTACCTCTTGAAACAGCATCAATTTCAATCAAATCTGCTTTTTGTCTAAGAATTTTAGTGAAACAAAATATTATGACATTTCATACTGAGATATTGTGTTCATCATCTCTGCATCTTCACAAACAAACAAACAAACAAACAAATATACAAACAAACAAATATACAACAGAAACACATTTTTTTCCATTTGTCATCATACAGTTATGTGCAGACTCAGTGCCGGCCTTCATTCAAACTGTACAGTTTTCCGGTAAAGAAAGCATGTACAAGTGTAGAAAACCTGCCTTTCTCCTACTCCTATTGTTCGGGGCGACGATGTGTAAATAAAGCTACCACCAGTCTATTTTATTCTTCTTTTTTGGCCGCATTATTCGCCTTCCTACAGTCTCGCTCTGTGTATTGATCCTAGTAGTGTGGAGCAACCAGCGAAGCATTAATACTTAATTGAGTTGTGTTGATTTGCAGGCGTTGATTCCTGTCTCCCGATTTTGTCTCCTTATCGCTACTTTCTCCCAGTTGCGCTGTCGTCGAAACTACGGTCAGAAGGAGGTTTTTTATCAATGCAGAGATTTCATCAATTTAACATATTCCTTTGAAGAATTACATAACCCGTTTAAAATTAGACTTAACACAGGCTAATCAGATCTATCTGATAATAGCCATCCTGACAAATTTTCTGCAGTTTGAATTCCAGCTTTGAGGATTGTTCTGTTTGTCGGCAAGAAAACTTAAATTATCATCATTACTTCTATTACTGTTTTTAATCTAAAACAGCATATTTATGCAATGGCAAATAAATTCTCAATCTACAGTTCTTATTTTAAAATCAGTAGTAACCTCAATCTCAGATATTCGTTTGAAATAAGAACGTCAAGTACTTCCTCAATAAATTGAGTTTGACATCAACAGTACGCAAAATGCAAGAATAATCTTTTTATATGAAATTTGTGTGGCTTTACACTAGTTCTGATTGAAGGTCTCCAAATAAACTACAGTGTGCCAAATTTAACCCCTTGGGCTCGATGCTATATGGCACTGTTGTTCATTGAGAGACGACGTGATTTTCACGTAGTTGACTTTGAAGGGAATATAAACCCATGTTTTCTTATAAAATTCTTCTTACAATACTTATTTATTTACTTTATACTAGTAAAAATGTGTTATTTTGGGGACAGATGCATTAAGCAACAAAACTCTTCCATTTATCCAGTGTTTGACCGAATTTGTTGTCATATTTTCTGGGCTTCTGTAGAAGCCCGTCGTCTCTGAGTGTGCAATGAGCTGGGCTTCTGTACAAGCCTGTCGTCCCCAAGGGGTTAAAGAAACTCAATAAAAGTATTCACCCAATTATCTTTTTTGTCTTGAAGTGATGAATCCATGAGCAGCAATTTGTTAACCCAGTTTCCATGGGAACAAGATGTACATGTACATCTTGTATGTATTAACTCTGAAGGAATTACAGAAACTTGGAGGGAATGATTCATTTACGTGTTCAGAATTTGTGGATATCTGTAGTCAACAAAACAGAACATACAGGTCTTTGATATAGGATCCATACACTTTACCAACCAGGAAAATCCAATTTTTAGTTGTTTCTGCAATATGTAGCAAAACAACATTATTTCTTCAGCTTGATATGAAGTAACAAATATCCCCCATAGAGCTGCAAAAACGTGTGCTGTAAGATACAATGGTATAAAACATGCTTTTAAATGAAAATTTGTGATTGTCAATTTAAAATGTAGCAGATTCCTTTTTTAAAGTGCCTAGAAGAATATACTGTCTAGTAGACATAATGAAAAAAGAAAGAGAAGAAAACACACACAAAACATAATGCCAATTACCCGGCCATATAATTTTCCCTACTGAATTTAAGCATTCGTCTCCCACATCATAATGAACTTTTTCATTAGGACTGATGAACTGAACAGAACTGATATAAATAATGCTGCTCCATGATGAAGTAATTTCAAAAGTAAGAAATGTATTTGTCTCAATTTAGATCGAGTCCGATCGATACGGCCCATCACGTGTGTATGGAATGCCCGAGTATAAGAACAGCCTCAGTTCTGTGCACTGTGTTTTGACTGGACTGTTTGAGTTTGCCTGTAGCACAACCACTCACCTACAAGCAAGGCAGGCGAGAGATACGCATGCCAAGCGGCTGCTATTGATTTTACGGCAATGCGTAGGAACCCAGTTATGAGCTTGGACACTGCGACTCGGGCCAGGTCATATTTGTCTTGCGTCTTTTCTCTGCACTACATACTCCAGTAAATGCATGTACTTACACAGAGTCACCAGTTAACATTAATCATTTGCATTTGTATAGTACAGAACAATATTAATCAACTACATTTGAAGAAAAGTGAACAGTTACTTCAGAAATTAGATCATACGTACAGTTCTTTAAATTTGTTCCTGCCCGATTGAATGGATACACTGAACACACAGATTATCTGGCAAGTGGTCAACTTGCATCAAATAAACATTCCGAGTTGGGGGGGGGAACCTTCCGAAGTAACTACCTGTATTGTAAATGGTCTGATAACAAATATAAACGATGCAATAAAGTGACAAATATGGCCACAGATACGGGTGTAAACTCTCTCAAAAAGCATCTTATAATGTTCCTAGTTTTAAATCTGCATTCCATTTTCTCTCATGCTACTAGTGTCTCTGCTAGAAATTCAGTAAATAGCGCTGAAATAATTGTACTTCAAACTGATCGTTTAGTATGATAAAAAACAATCTGAGGGACTGGTTTTGCCATAGTGATGCAGTATTTGTAGGCCCCGGGGTACCAAGTAGAAATCCGCATTTTGTTGAATTATTTATTTATTTTTCAGCACTGTACCCTGGTTACAAAATTATGTAACAGTTATGTAATAAGGGTGAAAATAACACATTTAGCTTCATTTTTACCCCATTTTTCGTAAGTTTATGCCTTTTGTTGTGCACTTGCAAAGCCTCTGCATCATTACCACTGATTTCAGCGATCATAACTGAAGAAAATATATTTTTTAACACAAGAGGCACTGCACAGCGCGGTACCCCGGGTACGACGGTACCCCGGGGTATGGCGTGGTGGCATCAGTATACCCATTTTTCCCAACAGACTGCTGTGTTTCAAGTGAAAGTCCATCCACTACCTTATTCATGGGTGATACGTATATGTTGCCATATGTATCTTGCTAGTGGCAGCAGCCACTTTCCACATTTTGTATTCTAAGGTATTAAATTGTGCCTTCATTGTACATGTAGTTCAAACATCAAAGAATGACTTTTATTTTATTGAAATGAACCTCTATAGTGTTAACAAACAAAGTCTTTTACTAAATATTATACTTTTTGCTATCAGTTACCTGTGCAGCTAGGTTTAGAATGCTTGAGACAAGATGGAGCTAATGCAAGACATTGTATTTCATGTACTGTCTCTAAAACGGGGATAACATCAGAGATTACAGACACCTGAAGAGTATTGTACCCCCCTCCAACCCAATCCCCAAGCAAGGGTGTACACTTAGAAAGAATAGTACCTATGGGAAGCATTTAAATGCACCCTTATCCAAATACAGCACTAAGCTTCTTCATAACTTTTCCAGAGATTCACCTCAAAATATACTTGTAATTCATGATACCATAGGTAACCATTCAGTTAACCTATTACAGGAGATTGCCCCCCCCCCTCCAAAAAAAAAGTTAGGCTCTTGATATGTACTTGTCACACCCTAGAATCACAGCTGCCCAGTGATGAGGGAAGAATATGATTAATTGGCTCTCTTTTGGCTATCTTAAATTTAATTCTTTATCTCTTTGGGGACTTGTACTTGTTTCAACTCATATTCAGAGTACACACGCTACATGAAGTCAAGTGGAGGATTTTGTATGTTTCCAAAAATTACTAGGAATCAAAGGCTGGAATATGGGATAATCTCACACCTCCTTATCTCTATAACTAGACTGCATATTTGTTAAACCATAAAAACTCTCTTAACTGTATATAAAGCCTTGGTCCCAACCCACCGTACTTGCAAGTGCGTGCTGTATACTTGCAAAAACGTGGGCAAAATTTGGAGATCCATACTACGTGAGTACCGCCTCAGTACAGATTTGGGAGCACCCAGACGCTCAGTATCACTTTACTGTAAGTGCACGAGGAACTTTCGCTGTGTTCAGGCTGCGTGTGGGCTACGGATTCACCCCAAGTTAGGGTGGAAAAACTTGCACTTGCATGCACTTACAACATGCGTGATAGTAAGGACAAAGTGAACAGCACGTGTAAGTACAGCCTCCGTACGATAACGTAGCAATCGCACAGAGATCGTTCGTTGTAAGCACGTTGTAAGCACGTACAACTCACTTACCACGTGAGCAACGTACGATGCAGGCAACCGTGCGAGTGACGTGCATTGACGTACTCCCTCCCTGCTCTTGCCACTCCCTCCCCACGTTTTCAGAAAAACGTGGCGGCCATGGCCTCTCCCAAAAATGTACGGACTAAAAACATGCACGGTGGGTTATGACCTAGTCATAATTAAGTCATAAAAGGTGCATGACATGAATCCTGGTGGTGGGGTGGCTGGGTGGAAGGGTTTAGTATTTCATACAAGGCATTGATCAGCTCTGTCTTAATGAGACAACTATTCTCTAGTGCAGTCTGTATAACAAAAATCATGACAACAAATTCAAATGATCTGAAAATGTTAAAAATACACACACAAAAACAACAACATGCAATACACACTACAAGAAATGCTTTTACATGACTGAAGAAGACATACCCTGTTTAAGTATGCGTACTTCAAGTAACTGATCGATGCAAAGCACTTACTATTAGCTATAAAGAAAGCAAGAATTTGTAATAATGTCATTATACATTGTAATGCATGTTAAAAAAAGGCAAAATAGCCTACATTTTAGAATCCCTTTTACAGTCTTGAAAAATGTATTATTTCATAAACAAATTTATTTTGATTCCATAAACGCATTTCATGTAGAATGTGCCTTTCCTCCAAAAGACTAATTCCTTTATTTTATTCTTAGTTCCCCCCCCCTTCCCAAGGAAAAATTAATGAACAAAGAAATTCTAAAGATAATACTGTATATGAACTATCAAGAGACAAGAGAGGTCTGCCCCTACATTCACATGTAATTACTGTCAAATTGGGATACCATCAGGTACTCAGGCAGACACATCATGATCTATTCATTTTTAAAGAAAAACTAAAATCATTCAGCTGGTACCGTTACGTATACTGTCTTCAGTTTATTTCCAAAATATCCCAAACAATGGAATGGAGAACTTATTAAGTACCTGAACGAGTTATACTCCATTTATAAACCAGCTACATGTAGAATAATGAATTAGACACACACGAGACAAAACTCCTAAAAATAAATGGATGTTTGACGCAAAATGACCCTGATTTGTATTCAGATCACTCGTTCCCGCCATGTATAACAGTATGAATACCTGATGAGTGCAGTACGGCATGACGTGGGTACACGTACCACCCTTTTTTTTGTAGAATGCTAACAATGTACAATGACCAGAAGTGCAGACATCACAACTACATGTATTTTTCTGTCCTATATTTGTTTTATTTATTTATTTATTTATGTACTTATGTATTTATTTATTTATTTATTTATTTAACTTTATTTAATTATTATTATTATTATTATTATTATTATTATTATTTATTTTTTTTTTTTTCGGGGGGGGGGGGAGGTTTCCATGTTGCTTTTATCTGGATACCAGTGAGTTACCTACCAGTGTCATTACAAGGTGTACACCATGCGCGCGACTTTCAAAATGGACCCTAAACAAGTAATTGAAAGTCGATCTCAGAATACCCTAAACAAGTATTCAAGTTTGAAAAGATACCCTTTTGAAGTAAACCTTCTGTTAAAGGTATACCCTTTTTTCCGGATTTTGATACACTTTTCGATGTACGCGAGTACATCGTCCGACCGTGAAAAACAACCCTTTTTACGCGTTTTTTCACACTCGCATGGTGTACACGTTTTAATGGCACTGGCCCCCCGGGCTGATCTGCCCTCCTTTGCTTACTTGTGAAATTATCTTTCTAGGCTTCCAAAGAAAATCATGAAGTAAAAGTTTTAACAGGCACATACAGTCATCAATTGCATACATGTAGAGCTGTAGAAAAACAGGACTTTCAAACTTTGACTCAAGAAACTAACTGATTTACTTTCACAAGTAGGAATGTAAATACTGAGTCAGGTAACTTTATTTAGAAAACACTGCATTTGCCGCATTACTGGCACTTGGTTGCTTTCTACGACGTCCAAATGAATGCATCATCAGGAGTGATTCACCATTTCCATGAATTACAAACAATTTGGAACAAACTAAACCTCAACAGCTTGTCAGTTACTCATATTTTAAATTACGACGACAACAGCTTCACAGTATTTACACAAATAACACTATCAAATTAGGCATTATACAAGGCACATCACCTCCTAAATTATATCTCTGTACATGGTGAGTACATCTGTCTTGTTTGTTGTACGAAAGAACACGTAACTTCATCACGTTCAGTTCAATGCCGAGGTATTCTTTTACCGATATTTAGCACGCATGTTGGTTTTGAGACAGATGTGAATTGGAATTATGCAAACACGTATTTCTCTCAAACCAGTTACAAAATCAAACTAATCAAGTGCATTAAATCAGTCATAAGACAAGAGGCATTCAAGGTAGGAATAGGACTATTAATACAATCATAAGATATGTAAAGTTAAAAAAATAAAAATACAACAGGAGTCGGGACTGGGTTGACTGTGAAGATATATTGCAATCTAGTTTTGGTATACAGTCAACATATTCTGATTCTATTTAGATCTTTATTTTACACAAAATACTACAATAACATTGTAGAATGTTTCATCATCTAAAGTTGTCATTGGCTGCTAGGCTTCTTGTTTCTTTTTTTCTGTTTCTCTTGGTTAACATGCTATTACTGAGTTTGTTACTTATTTTTATTGACAATTTGAGAAACAATCACAAATTAATATATTAGGCCTATTTATTTATTTACATGCATTTGATGTTTTTCACAGTATACTGATACTCTTGTCTCTTGCTGTGTGAAGGGTGGTCAAACTGATCATCAACACACTACAAAATTATGTGATATTTGTTAGTCTTCTGAACATGTTATCCTTTGGTGCTAAACGGGTGGTTTTGTAACATTTGTCAGTAATGCCATGTTGGGCCATTAAGTTCAGATAAAGTCAAGATGACATCAAGTATTCCAATGTGCATCCACCTTTTCGGGAGAACTACGCATAGTGCCTACTGGTTATCCAGATAAAAGCAACGTTGGAACCCCCCCCCACCCCCCACCCCCCCAAAAAAATAATTAAATAAAGTAAAATAAATAAATAAATAAATAAATAAATAATAAATAAATAAATAAATAAATAAATAAATATAAATAAATAAAAATAAATAAATAATATAAATAAATAAATAAATAAATAAATAAATAAATAAATAAATAAATAAAATTAAATATAGAGACAGAAAATACATGTGTTAGTGTGATGTTCTCACTTCTGGTCATTGTACATTGTTAGCATTCTACAAAAAAGACTGGTGCGTGTACCCACGTCATGCCATACTGCACTCATCAGGTATTCATACTGTTATACATGTACATGCGGCGAACGAGTGATCTGAATGCAAATCAGAGCGTCATTGCGTCAAACATCCATTTATTTTTAGGAGTTTTGTCTCGTGTGTGTCTAATTCATTATTCTACATGTAGCTGGTTTATAAATGGAGTATAACTCGTTCAGTACCTTAATAAGTTCTCCATTCTGCTGTTTGGGATTGTTTGGAAATAAACTGAAGACAGTATACGTAACGATACCAGCTGAATGATTTTAGTTTTTCTTAAAAATGAATAGATCATGATGTGTCTGCCTGAGTACCTCGTATGGTATCCCAATTTGACAGTAATTACATGTGAATGTAGGGGCAGACCTCTCTTGTCTCTTGATAGTTCATATACAGTATTATCTTTTAGAATTTCTTTGTTCATTAATTTTTCCTTGGAAGGGGGGGGGGGACTAAGAATAAATAAAGGAATTAGCTTTTGGAGGAAAGCACATTCTACATGAAATGCGTTTATGGAATCAAAATAAATTTGTTATGAAATAATTACATTTTTCAAGACTGTAAAAGGGATTCTAAAATGTAGCTATTTTGCCTTTTTTTTAACATGCATTACAATGGTATAATGACATTATTACAAATTCTTGCTTTCTTTATAGCTAATAGTAAGTGCTTTGCATCGATCAGTTACTTGAAGTACGCATACTTAAACAGGGTATGTCTTCTTCATCATGTAAAAGCATTTCTTGTAGTGTGTATTGCATGTTGTATTTTTTGTGTGTGTATTTTTAACATTTTCAGATCATTTGAATTTGTTGTTCATGATTTTTGTTATACAGACTGCACTAGAGAATAGTGTCTCATTTAAGACAGAGCCATCAATGCCTTGTATGAAATACTAAACCCTTCCCCACCCACCCCACACCAGGATTCATGTCATGCACCTTTTATGACTTAATTATGACTAGGTCATAACCCACCGTGCATGTTTTAGTCCGCTACATTTTTGGAGAGGCCATGGCCGCCACGTTTTTCTGAAAACGTGGGAGGGAGTGGCAAGAGCAGGAGGGAGTAACGTCAATGCACGTCACTCGCACGGTTGCCTGCATCGTACGTTGCCTCACGTGGTAATGAGTTGTACGTGCTTACAACGTGCTTACAACGAACGATCTCTGTGCGATTGCTACGTTATCGTACGGAGGCCTTACTTACACGTGTATGTTCACTTTGTCCTTACTATCACGCTATTTGTAAGTGCATGCAAGTGCAAGTTTTTCCACCCTAACTTGGGGTGAATCCGTAGCCCACACGCAGCCTGAACACAGCGAAAGTCCTCGTTGCACTACAGTAAAGTGATAACTGAGCGTTCTGGCGTGCTCCCAAATCTGTACTGAGGCGGTACTCACGTAGTATGGATCTCAAATTTTGCCCACGTTTTTTGCAAGTAACAGCACGCACTGCAAGTACGGTGGGTTGGGACCAAGCTTTATATACACCACAAGTTAAGTAGAGAGTTATTTATGGTTGAACAATATGCCAGTCTAGTTATTAGAGATAAGGAGTGTGTGTGAGATTATCCATATTCCAGCCTTTGATTCCTAGTAATTTTTGGAAACATACAAAATCCTCCACTTGACTTCATGGTAGCGTGATGCTACTCTAATATGAGTTGAAACAAGTACAAGTCCCAAAGAGATAAAGAATTAAATTTAAGATAGCCAAAGAGAGCCAATTAATCATATCTTTCCTCATCACTGGGCAGCTGTGATTCTGGCGTTGACAAGTACAATATCAAGAGCCTAACTTTTTTTTGGAGGGGGGGGGGCCAATCTCCTGTAATAGGTTAACTGAATGGTTACCTATCGGTTATCATGAATTACAAGTTTATTTTGAGGTGAATCTCTGGAAAAGTTATGAAGAAGCTTAGTGCGTTTTTGATAAGGGTGCATTTAAATGCTTCCCATTAGGTACTATTCTTCTAAGTGTACACCCTTGCTTGGGGATTGGTGTTGGAGGGGGTACAATACTCTTCAGGTGTCTGCTAATCTCTGATGTTATCCCCGTTTTAGAGACACAGTACATATGAAATACAATGTCTTGCATTAGCTCCATCTTGTCTCAAGCATTCTAAACCTAGCTGCACAGGAACTGATAGCAAAAAGATATAATATTTAGTAAAAGACTTGTTTGTTAACACTTATAGAGGTTCATTTCAATAAAATAAAAGTCAAACTTTGATGTTTGAACTACATGTACAATGAAAGCACAATTTAAATACCTTAGAATACAAAATGTGGAAAGTGGCTGTGCTGCCACTAGCAAGATACATATGGCAACATATACGTAATCACCCATGAATAATGTGTGGATGGACTTTCACTTGAAACACAGCAGTCTGTTGGGGGAAAATGGGTATATGATGCACCACGCCATACCCCGGCGGTACCGTCGTACCCGGCGGTACCGCGCTGTGCAGTGCCTCTTTGTTGTAAAAATATATTTTCTTCAGTTGATGATCGCTGAAATCAGTCGTAATGATGCAGAGGCTTTGCAAGTGCACAACAAAAGGCATAAACTTACGAAAAATGCGGGTAAAAATGAAGCTAAATGTGCTTATTTTCACCCTTATTACATAACTGTTACATAATTTTGTAACCAGGTACAGTGCTGAAAAATAAATAAATAATTCAACAAAATGCGGATTTCTACTTGTACCCCGGGGCCTACAAATACTGCATCATATGGCAAACCAGTCCCTCAGATTGTTTTTTATCATACTAAACGATCAGTTTGAAGTTACAATTATTTCAGCGTATTTACTGAATTTTCTGGCAGAACACTAGTTAGCCATGAGAGAAAATGGAATGCAGATTTAAAACTAGGAACATTATAAGATTGCTTTTGAAGAGAGTTTACACCCGTATCTGTGGCCATATTGTCACTTATATTGCATCGTTTATATTTGTTATCAGACCATTTACAATACAGGTAGTTATTCGGAAGGTTCCCCCCCCCCAACCGCGAATGTTTATTTGATGCAAGTTGCACACTTGCCAGATAATCTGTGTGTTCAGTGTATCCATTCAATCCGGGCAGCGAACAAATTTAAAATGAACTGTACGTATGATCTAATTTCTGAAGTAAACGTTCACTTTTCTTCAAATGTAGTGATTTAATATTGTTCTGTACTATACAAATGCAAATGATTAATGTTAACTGGTGACCTCTGTGTAAGTACATGCATTTACTGGAGTATGTAGTGCAGAGAAAAGACGCAAGACAAATATGACTGGCCGAGTCGCAGTGTACCAAGCTCATAACTGGGGTTCCTACGCATTGCCGTAAAATCAATAGCAGCCGCCTTGGCATGCGTATCTCTCGCCTGCCTTGCTTGTAGGTGAGTGGTTGTGCTACAGGCAAACTTCAAACAGTCCAGTCAAAACACAGTGCACACAGAACTGAGGCTGTTCTTATACTCTGGGCATTCCATACACACGTGATGGGCGTATCGATCGGACTCGATCTAAATTGAGACAAATACATTTCTTACTTTTGAAATTACATTCATCATTGGAGCAGCATTTATTTATATCAGTTCTTTCAGTTTCATCAGTCCTAATGAAAAAGTTCATTATGATGTGGAGAGACGAATGCTTAAATTCAGTAGGGAAAATTATATGGCCCGCGGTAATTGGCATTATGTTGTCTGTGTTGTTTTTCTTTTCTTTCTTTTTTCATTATGTCTACTAGACAGCTATATTCTTCTAGGCACTTTAAAAAAAAAGGAATCTGCTACATTTTTTAAATTGACAATCACAAATTTTTCATTTAAAAACATTGTTTATACCATTGTATCTTACAGCACACGTTTTTGCAGCTCTTATGGATATTTGTTACTTCATATCAAAGCTGAAGAAATAATGTTGTTTTGCTACATATTGCCAGAAACAACTAAAAATTGGGATTTCCTGTTGGTAACAGTGTATGGATCCGTATATCAAAGACCTGTATGTTCTGTTTTGTTTGACTACAGATATCACAAATTCTGACACCGTAAATGAATCAATTCCCTCAAGTTCTGTAATTCCTTCAGAGTTAATACATACAAGATGTACATGTACATCTTGTTCCCATTGGAAACTGGGTTAACAAATTGCTGCTCATGGATTCATCACTTCAAGACAAAAAAGGATAATTGGGTGATACTTTTATTGAGTTTCTTTAACCCCTTGGGGACGACAGGCTTGTACAGAAGCCCAGCTCATTGCACACTCAGAGACGACGGGCTTTCTTACAGAAGCCAGAAAATATGACAACAAATTCTGGTCAAAACACTGGATAAATGCGAAGAGTTTTGTTGCTTAATGCATCTGTTCCCAAAATAACACATTTTTACTAGTATAAAGTAAATAAATAAAGTATGTAAGAAGAATTTTTAAGAAAACATGGGTTTATATTCCCTTCAAAGTCAACTACGCTGAAAATCCACGTCGTCTCTCAATGAACAACAGTGCCATATAGCATCGAGCCCAAGGAGCTTAAATTTGGCACACTGTAGTTATTTGGAGACCTTCAATCAGAACTAAGTGTAAAGCACACAAATTTAATATAAAAAATGATTATTCTTGCATTTTGCATACTGTTGATGTCAAACTCAATTATGAGGAAGTACTTGACGTTCTTATTTCAAACGAATATCTGAGATTGAGGTTACTACTGATTTTAAAATAAGAACTGCTTAGATTGAGAATTTATTTGCCATTGCATAAATATGCTGTTTTTAGCATTAAAAACAGTATAGATAGTAATGATGATAATTTAAGTTTTCTTGCCGACACAGAACAATCCTCAAAGCTGGGGAATTCAAACTGCAGAAAATTGTCAGGATGCTATTATCAGATAGATCTGATTAGCCTGTGTTAAGTCTAATTTTAAACGGGTGTATGGTAATTTCTTCAAAGGATATGTTAAATTGATGAAATCTCTGCTATTTTGATAAAAACCTCCTTCCTGACCGTAGTTTCGACGACAGCGCACTGGGAGAAAGTAGCGATTAAGGAGACAAAATCGCGGAGACAGGAATCAACGCCTGCAAATCAACACAACTCAATTAAGTATTAATGCCTTCGCTGTTGCCTCCACACTACTAGGATCAATACACAGTGAGCGGACTGTAGGAAGGCGAATAATGCGCCAAAAGAAGAATAAAATAGACTGTGGTAGCTTTATTTACACATCGTCGCCCCGAACAATAGGAGTAGGAGAAAGGCAGGTTTTCTACACTTGTACATGCGTTCTTTACGGCGAAAAACTGTACAGTTTGAATGTAAGTCCGGCAGCTGAGTCTGCACACTAACTGTATGATACAAATGTGGAAAAAAACTGTGTTTTTGTTGCTATATTTGTTTGTTTGTTTGTTTCTGTTTGTAAGATGCAGAGATGATGAACACATATCTCAGTATGAAATGTCCATAATATTTTTATTCACTAAATTCTAGACAAAAAGCAATTTGATTGAAATTGATCTGTTCAAAGAACGTAAACAGCTTGAAATCTAAACGAAAAAATGATGAACTGTGCTGTACAGACATGTTTTGAAATATGTGAAATTGATTCCTTCTGCCGCACTCTATTGTTTACTTCTGATAAAACTCAGACACCACCTTTTTTTATTCTTGCTGGGGCGGGGGTCTTTTGGTTGAACACACACACACTTCAGGGAAAGATTTCACAAACGGCCCCACAATACCACTCCCAATAGAATCCTGGTGTATTACCATCTTGATGTAGGGTTTTTCTCAATTGCATTCATTTCACCCATAAAAGAAGCTTCGTCGTCCAACCGAAAGCCAGGTTGTGCCAGAAACGAGATTCTATGACTGGTAGGAATGGTGAGGGAGAGGTAATGCTTGTATTTGTTTTCGGCTGTTTGAAGTGAAAGCTGGGATCCATTTGTTTTCATATATGCACTGATCCATCCATTTATGATCTTGTTCTTCTAACAGGTTCCATAAAAATAACTGATTTTCTCAGAATTTTTAATTATAATCTTTTTTTTTTACTTAGGTATATTCATTTTCTTCTTTATTCATTCTTGTTAATTTTATTATGTGCTTATTCACATATTCTTGTTCTGATTTATTAGTTTCTCTTCTTGTCTTTCTCCTTACTGACATTCATCTCTGAAACTTACACATATCTTTGCATAGATTTGTAACAATATGAAAATTGACAGGTATGCGGCTTAATGCTCTTTTTAAACTATTTGTATAGTCATCTTTCGATTTATAAGGAAGCACTCATTGAACTTATTTTACCTTCTTTTATGTGTCCGCTATAGAATAGTATATGACAGAGTATAGTATACATATATAATATAAGTTATTACATATGAAATTGACAGCGTATGCGCTTAATTGCCTTTTAACTATTTGATATGTGTCATTCTTTTGATTTATAAGAAGACTCTTTGCAACTTATTTTACCTTCTTTTATGTTCCGTAAATAGAAAGTATATGACAGAAGTATAGTATTGTCATCACTTTTCCTTGTAACAAGCTTCAAAATAACTGATTTTCTTTTCAGAATAGTTTTAACATTTAATCTATTTATTTTTAAATGTTATATGTTATTTCTTCGTTTTATCATTCATTATTTTAGTGTTAGTGTTATTCACATAACTATGTTGTTTATCTTTTATTTATTTTATGTATTTATCATGCATATTGTTTATTCACTTTTTGCTGTTCACATATTTTACTGATTATATTTTCTGTTCGTTTCTTTCTTTCTTACTCGACATTATTTACTAAAATAACAAATATCTTGCCAGTTATATTGTGTTTGCACATATACAAACAATAGATTTGTGTGTGACCATATTGAAATTGAAAGTTATGGGTTAATTGCCTTTTAAAACGTATTTTATAGCTTTCTCTATTATGTAGATTTATTAAGAAGAGTCTATGGACTATTTTACCTTTTTACTTGCTACCGTAATAGAGAGTATATATGACAGAATATGTAGTTTTCTGCAATGATTATACGAGTCAATACGAAGCCAACGTTTATTTGGCAGTGACTTCAACCATTTAGCTGAGAATAACCCACCATCTCTTGACGGCTTTTTTTAACAAGGAAGTTCAAAGGTTATCTTCAACATGTTCGTGAAGATGAAGTTATTGAGCATAATCGTGAATCATCACTCTGTCCTTTCACTTTAGGTTTCTTATCTATTTACAAATCTCTCTCCATTTCACAAATTTCCTTAGCCATCACCTAATGGCCATTGCTACAGTTATATTTTTTTCGTGTTTTTTCTTCAATTTGAGAAGAGTAGATATTGAGTTGGCCTTCAGACCTATGAAAATGCCAGTTTGTTTACCATTGAATGTCGGTAAGAATAGCTAATATTTTGCATTTTCTTTTCATACCAGAAAAATATGGCTTTCTTTCACGCTCAATAGTTAAAGTGACATATTCTTTTTTGCATTAGAGGAATATATACCACAAATAATTGATCTACAAATATACTATTGATTAGATATATGGTTAAATATATGTTTATAAGCCCCAGTTTACACTTCCATAATTAACTGTTCTGAGAACCATTTCTAGTCTCAGTCTTGTCTCTTAATCGTTTTAGGGAACAGGATTAGACCTTTCACTAGAGATAATGTTCCGAGGACAGTTTTCAAACCTTTCTTGTGGTGTAACCGACCCATTGTTATTGATATCTCCTCTCATGCGCCCACCAAACAGATAGTATGAGAGGCTGTTAAATTTTTGTTTTGTCCATCTGTCCAGACATCTGTACTTATTTACTTAGGCAGATTCTGCTAGGTTACAAGAAACAAAAACAAATGTTTACAATGCCAACATTAGTTTTATAATCAATGTTATTAATATACATGTATTATTATATTATTATCAATTTATTATATAATATATCTATTATATTATATCTATATTATTAATTCATATTATCTATATATATATTATAATTATATATATATTATTCTTAATTATATTAATTAATTATTGTAACCCAACGAATTGGTGTAGATATAATAATATAATAATTATAATTATATAATCAATAATATAATAATAATTAATAAATAATGTATAATAATAATAATACATAATAATAATAATATAATAATAAGAAGAAGAAGCAGGCAGGACAAGTAGAAATTGACATACATGAATTATAGTATTACCTGTACTGCTGCAGTTATCTGACTCACTATGAACTAGTACACAGGGTCCACTGCGGGTCATGACCTCAGGCTTTCTCAGTGAAGTGCCTTGCCTGGACTTTACTATAAAACGACAGGTGAGCAATAAATTTCCAGCCAGTCAATTCGGAGCAATTCCTCCACTAGCATGTGTCTTATGTTTTAGCGCCAGAAAATTAAGTGTTCGTCACCATATACGTCATTTTATTAACAGAATGCCCCACACAAAACTGTTTGTCTTGATGGGTCTTGGTCAGTATAATGGTCCCCTAGATAAAGGAGTACCTGATGTTAAGTGTATGTTTCATATGTAATGTGCATTTTCCAAAGATGTTAATTACCTTGTAATGTAGCGATTGATCACTATTAGTTTACATCGTTTGTATGAAATGTTGTTTTAGTTATTGTATTTTGCCTATGATAATGTTATATCCAGAGAGTTTATGGTTTATGTAACAATGTCTTATGAGAAAGTCATTATGCTTAACTCTTGTTTTTAAGGATAATGATAATTCTCTTTCTTCGGAATCTGGGTTTAATTTAATATACATAACTGTATAACTGTCTACAGTTAGCAGACATATTATATTTTCATGTAAAATGTTACTTGATAAGGTTTTATGATGAATTATCAGTACCATGTTTTAATGGAGTTGCCATCCTTATACTATGAGGTGTTACTTTAGGATCAGATGATCAAATAAGGGTTGTAGGTCAGTTTGTGTTTATGATTCAAAGTTTACGAGCTCCTTGAGTGGGTGGCATTGAAAGAAAGTTTTACAACCATTTTACTGACTTAAGGTGACGTCTTCATATTGTTTGAAGAAAAGGGATAACCACTTGGTCCAATGTTTACTACCAGGAATCAGGTGATGATGTCATTGGTGACTCACTCGGTAGGTGACCTCAGTCCAATAGCGAGATAGCTTCTTTTTTGTTCCTAGTCTCTCTCTT
>JZLH01S0052111.1:0-10097 GCA_001188425.1 Eucidaris tribuloides | reverse complement strand
TGTGCCAAAACCAATATCAGACAGCATGTTGTATTAACTATGAAGTCCTAAACCTAAGCACAATTAACCTGTTGGCTACGGGCTGCGATCACATAGAAGTATACGGCAGCACGTACGCCCTTCTTGGTCTTCTGGTAGTCGGCAGGCACAGACTTTATTTTGGCAGTAAAATTCCACAGCGCTTGAGCCAAGGCTAATTTGTTTGGTCAGGGCATCTGGAGCAGCTATAACACAGAACCTATGGAAGTAATAGTCTACAGTACAGATTGTTCAGACCCCGATTTGCTAGCACGATGGACAAGGATTTATGTCTGCAAACTAGTCTTGAAATGGACAGAAGATTTGGTATACGCTGCATGAAAATCGAACGCGCACGATTCACACTATACTATACGCAGCTATACAGCTTTTTTGAATAGTGCGCTCTTATGTGACCCGGTACTATGAAATTACATTGTTCGATTTAAGCTATACGCATGCCCTGCAAAACGTGCACCGTATACCCAAATAGTATACTTTTATGTGATCGCAGCCTAAGGATTTCAGAATCTCAGAGACTATGGGAAACACATTTTGCATGTATTTCAAATGTTCACAAGGCTGCAATAAGTGTTTAGTTGATATACAGATGATAGACTTACATTTAATTTTATGTTTACATGATTTCTTTTAATTGTTCAAGACTATTTGTTTTGATTTCGATAAAACACACATTCTCCATATAACCCAGCCCAAGATATCAGTCTTTACTGGTAAACGTGCGAATGATGAAATCAGTTTTTCAAGTGTTTGCCCTGTAACTCAAGATATTCTTCCTAAAAATGATTGCAATGCCTAAGTCACAAATATGCACCGTCTGTAATGTCTGTGGCACGTAACCATTTGGAGACGATTTGATTTCAGTATATAACACATATTTCCATAAACCCCAAAATGAGTTAACTCGTACTAAGTCTCCAACGGGTTGATAGTTAAAATGTGATTATGCTTGTAATACATCATCAACCAGCTACCTGAAACTCTGAAGTTTATGAAAGTTTATGAACAGTTTGTGGAACATCCACGTACACATCATTCAAAAGCAGAATCTGGTTTATAAAAACTGTCAGCATTCCATAGGAATTAACAGTCCAGGAAAAACAGAACAAGATAGGTGGAATTGACTGCACTTCACTGCACAATATTCAAGCAAAGACATGTATCGAGACAGTATAGAATATATCCCCCGAGTCTGCTCTGCAAGATGTGACAACTGAGCCTAACTTATTGACAAAACAGGCAGATACCTACATGTATGTGCCTAACTTATTGACCAAACAGGCAGACAGATACCTATGTCCTAACTATACAAAAATTATACACACGAACATTTGTTCCTGCCCAACAATCAACATTGACCATAATACCCTTACTACAAGCTTTGATGTTTTTTCTGAATATTGATTTGTTTTCTTCAGAATAGTAGCATTTCTTCTGGAACACTGTAAAAGATGAGTTGAGGGGACTTTCTTTTGTACAAAATTACTTTGACAATCTTTATGCTGAATTAAGGTTCCAGGCTGATATAATAAAATATTCTGCATAGAAAAAAAATCAGAGGAAAGATCTATGAGAAAAATCAAATGAGAATAAAAATATGAATTATGGTTCTTTGATACAATCGCTACAAAATTAGGAATGCTGTGACATTCTTTGAGCATCTCGTCATTTGTTGTGTACACAAAATGTCCATAAATTTAATTTTCTGAATGTTTACACTTCCCTACTAGCAGGTGACAGGAAAAGAATGAACAGAATACAGAGATCAAGATGATGTTTCATCAGAGAAAACTGAGGGAACTCGTATAGAACAAACTAGTGTTGCCAATTTGTAATAAATTTGCAAAATTTGAAAATTAATCTTTATTCCAACATTTGCCAATTTTGTCTAAAACTTTCACTGATGCATTTTTCTGCTTCTACTGAATATAAATTGTTATCAGCAATAGAGAGGTCCATATGATTTGTCTCAGGGGGAATCACTGTAGTGGCCACTACAGACAGGTTGGCTGCTATAGGGAGTGGCCTACTAAAACAGGTTTGACTGTGCAAGGTTTTGTCAGCACAGGGATGATATACATAGGCCTACTGTATAAAGAAGCCAGTCATTATGGGACAGGCACAGACACAGATGCAGGCAAACAGACAGGCAAACACACACACACAGACATGCATAAACATGGAAATACAAACACACACACACACACACACACACACACACACACACATACCGACAAGAGCTACATTGTGGGGGTGTTTCCATAATAGGTATAAAAACATATTGTGAGTGTTATGATTTTAACCCCCACAATGCCGAAATACGCCCACAATGTAACCTCATACTTAAACATACACCCACAATGTACCTCCTGTACGTCCACAACATACAATAGACACACAACACACAAAAGACACACAACATCATTATGGGAGTAAAAAAACGGTTCACTTTAGCACGCCCACTGTGTTGTTTGAAACCGTTTTAAAATGTTTCATTCTGGGGGTACCCCCACAATGCCGAAATACGCCCACAACGTAACCTCATACTTAAACATACACCCACAATGTACCTCCTGCACACTCACACACACACACACACACACACACACACACACACACACACACACACACACACACACACACACACACAGACAGACACACAGACACACACACACAGACAGACAGACACAGACACACACACCTACACACACACACACACACACACACACACACACACACATACACACACACACACACACACACACACACACACACACACACACACACACACACATACACACACAATGGGGAAAGACACTCCTTAATTGCAGCAATAAAAAATTCCGATCTTATTTACTGACCTATATTGACTTCATAATTTAGACGTGTGCTCAGGCTGGTTACTGTGCATGACAAATGCAGGTATTTGGCTGGCATATTGACTAATGAATAATTTGACAAATGAGCCCGTTGGGGGATGGTTTGTAATAAAAATCCGAGACTGATGGTCTTGTTTCCAACACCAGATGCCCGTCAACACAGACATACATAATGAGTGCTGGAGAAAAGGGTGAGGTTAATCACATAGCATAATCATGGCATGAGATTGGTAAAGAATTAAGAAAAAAAAATGTATTTTCTTATTATCATATTTTATGACATACATGAGTGGGCCTGTATCTCACTAGTACAATACCCAAGTCTTTTAAGTTGGAAATTTAACAGATGATTTTAAAAACGACAAACATGAAACTCTGTAGGACATTTATTCTCTTAAATTTTTATACTTCTGAATAACATGACATATACATTTAAAATGGTGATGCAAATGACTAAGAAAAATATGCTCAATTTTGCTGTTGTTGTTGTTCAGTGCAATACCATTTTGATATAAGCACTAAAGCACAACACATTATACCTGTATATGAAACGCAATTCACAAGTGATTTCTAAGCAATCAGCAACCTGCCAGTTTGTGTAAAATGCATATGAGTTGAAAGTCTAGGTGGTCCTAGAGTGTATTCTTAAACCAATCAGTGGTGGATCAAGGAGGTGAACATAATCACTTTCCAAATATTGGATGAAACTTGATATTAGTAGAATACCTCTCCCCTACTTACTAATTTGGTGCAAATGCAATTTCTACAGGATTTACAATATGCGGTCTAAAAGTTGCTCCTGCCTACTAATGTGGCACAAATGGAATACAGAGAGCTTGCTTTCTACAGGTTTATAACTGAAGTGCAAAAATTGCACACTTCTCAACCCCAAAAGAAAAACAAAATAAGACAAGTCTCAAATTAGTCTTTCCCATAAGAGCTGCAGCCCAATTGAAACTTAAATTTTGGCAGCCACAAAGCAGAGCAATATGCAACTTATATCGACTACGGACATGTAATATTACCCTGTTGAAGATGGTTTGATTTTGCTGTAACACGCATTTCCCATAGATCTCATGACGAGATATCTTGTGTCTAGTCTTCAATGGGTTAAAGGGATACTTACATGAGGTTCTTCTTTAAACTTCAGTTGTCTGGGATCTTACAGACTATTATCAGTGACAGGGTGAAATTAGGGTAGAACAGGCTATACAGCATGTCTCAAAAAAAAAATAAATGTGCAAGTGAAAATAATGTTGTGACCTGATGCTTACATCAATGTCAAGGGCATAGCCTTAGCTTTCAAATGCTGTTTGTTCTGTTCATTTGCTTATATTATATTAATCCTGAGATAATTAAAACGAAACTGGGTAAAATCACAATTGTACCACCTTTACTAGAGTCTCTAGTAAAAATGTGGCACTATTGTGATTTCACCTTTTTGTTGTTTACAACATATCTCAAGATTGAAAACAACCAAATTGAACAGAACAAACAGCATTTAAAAGCCAAGACTATGCTCTTTACAAATGTAAGCATCATGTCACAACAGTATAATTGCCAAAGAGGGCACTTTTCACTTGCACAATTTTTTTGGAGACACACTGTATAGTCAGCTGTGCTGAATATATAACGTTAAGGCCACCGCACACTATGCGATTTTCCGTCGCACGACTTTATACCGATTTGCATCTGAAATAAATCCCGGAAATAAATCAGCATTACAAAATATAAGCTTTGTTTTTTTATTTCGGATCCAAGTCGGTGCAGTCGTACGACAAAAGTCGTGTTAGTGTCGGTGGCCTTTTAAATGTAAAAAAAAAATATATTTTTGAGCAGAACATGTACATTGAAATTATATTTGTGATGATGGGAGTAAACCTATTCCCCCTTGGAGTGGAGAGTGGGGGTGGGGGTCACATTTTGCTATTACCTAATGATAATACCTTTGTTGCTGGATTGGGTGAAAACAGTGAAATCAGTGAACACAACATCATCACAGGTGTAGCAGTAATGACAGGAAAAATATGATATGATTGTGATTATGACTGCAATGACAAAACACACAGGCACACAGCTGAAGACTGAAATGAAGCAAAGAATAATGTGTGTTAAATGAAAACAAACATCTTTAATTCTCATTGCGTCAAGCATTTTCAAATCATGACTCATTCAGTGACTGATATGCAAACTTATTTTCACATGCATCGGGGAAAAAGTTGGGTTTAGAAGTAAATGATAAACGTATGTCCTTTCTAACAATGATTGTTTTCTTCTTCTTCTTCTTTTTTTTTTTACAATGGTGTGAAGAAGTCTGGATTTATTATTCTCATCAAAATTTTCATTTAACCTGTTGCCTCCGAGATTCTGAAAATCCCATACAGTTAACACAAGGCACACCCGGTTCCCGTAGCCAACGGGTTAAGATAGTGAACATCCGTGTATACATACATGTACAGTATATGCCAAATATCCTGTATTGTGTACAAGAGAATTACCTAATTATGTTAAAAATTTTAGACACTTTACAAAAGGGTTCTTTAATGGTACAACACCCCCCCCAGTCCCAAACTAGAAATATTTAATACTGAAGGTGATTAATACCCCCGCCCCATAAGCGGCCTTTATATGTGCCATATTATGGCACATAAGGCCGCTTATGGGGCGGGGGTTGCACTTTCCCCGACACTTTAAAAAATGAACCTTGCTAATCTTTATCCCAACACCAATACTTGTGCCAAATTTTAAGGGCATTGCTCAAGAAAATGAGGAGGTACAGTGTAGCTTGATTTGTAATACTTTTCTGATTTATCACAATAATATGATGTTCACATGACAGTGCAAATTCTAACACATTGATATGTGTCTTTCACTTCTTCACTCCCAAACCGATGCGTGTGCCAAATTTCATGAGCCTTGCTCAAAGACTGAGAAAGCAGTTCAATCCGCAAAATCTGCAACGGACTGACCGCCCAACCGAAAAGTAAAACTGCCCCTTGTGTAGCAATTAAGGGCTGTCCCTCTAAGCAAGAACCTATTTTGATCATCACCACTTTTTATAATATTAACAATGAATATCCTATTTAAATGATACACTTTGTGGTGCAAAATCACTCTGCAACAAAGAAAGATTTAAATGTGAATGCGATGAAAGTGGCAAGTGCACAAAAGCATACAAAAAGCATGAAACACAACAGTACAAGGGTTGTAGCCAAGTTGTATCTGAACCAGCTGAATGCACTTGGCCACAATATGTGTGTGCACTAGCTGCAGACTGATATTGTATCATTAAAGTAAGATGTAGCTGGCAACAAACAGGAATAAGTTAACACTAATAGATTCAGGCTATCTCCAGTCTTGTCAGTTCCGTGGGGGGGGGGGGGGGGGTCAGATTATGGCCCCCCTCAGATCTAGGCCACAGATCGCACGATCGGCACAAAAATTTGCACATTCATAGAGCTGGATGTAATCTACATGAGTGCATCATTAGATTTTCAAAACAGACATATTTTATATCTTTAAATAATTAATTACGTAAATTTATGAATGAAATCATATTTTTGCCTAAAACTCACTCAAAATAGCTTGTAGAATGCTAAGTTTGGGAGAAAATATTCTTTCAGATAGTTTTGACAATAACCTACAAAAGAATTGCAGAATAAGAATTCATTTCTTATATTTTATATTGTTTTGTGAATTTCTTATGTATTTCCTTGTTCTTTTGACCTTTTGTTTCTTGTTTTTTTTATGAACTTTGTCAGATTTTTTTGCGATTCATAAACAGCATAAAATTGATCCATTTCTACTAATTTAAAGTAAAAATAATCATACATTTATGATTTTTGGCTGAAAACATGATTTGCATCAATTGATTTTGTACACAAAATCATGTTTTTGAGCAATTTTGAAGTTGCGTGCATGTACGAAAAGTCACGCAGCGTCATAACGGTACATTCAATTTTTGCAGGAATGGTTTCAAATGAATTGCGAGACTTGAAAGTAAAAAGCCAGTGAACGGCGCAGTGAAAAAATTTTGTGTGGCAGAATAATCAAGAAATTTGTCCGGGGGAGGGGGGGGGGAATATGGTCCCCCTTCCGGGGATATTAGGGCTAAGGCCAAATTTGACATTGCGTGTATTGTGAGAATTATGGTGTATGGTGATAAAGAAAGCCTAGATAAGGGGTACTGTGTGACACTAACCCTAAGGCCCTATCGGTCAGTAAATTTCTGTTAATTTTACGTCTCTGTGAAATTTTTCCATAGAACAAGATCGCTGAAACAGCTACAGGGGGAGGAGCTCATTGGTTCAAAATGTGCATAAATTAATACTGTACAGGGTCTGAGCCAAAAATCAGAGAAATGCGACGGGACGAAATCGATAGAGATTTTTTCCTATATTTCATAAAGTAAAAATGTTATATGCTAAATGTTGGTACACACATATTAACTTTCAATCAAAGAAAAGAATCACAATAAAAACATAGTTGACAACCATTCTGTTTCCATGGCAACAGCTTTTTCTATTGGCGTGACGGGACGGAATGATAGAATCATGTATAATTGTGAACCTTATTCAGAGTTATATTCTATCAAAGTAAATGACCATCTCTGACCATGCCTTATTATGTTGAAAGCTACATCTATGTGGATGACTTACACATGTAAAGTTAAGGTCTCATCCCATCACATATCTTTTTTTGAAAAAAATTATTAACTGGTGTCGCGCGACGGGACGGAATGCGACGTGGCGGAATTTTTGTACCATGTATTAAACAAATGGAGATTTTGATCAAAAGTTCTGTTTTTGTTTTTAGCTTCTTCCTTTTAGCAAAATATTGGTCTTTTTCCCTGTCAAATGTAATGGGATTGAATAAGTTATCCTGTAATGTCACTAAAAATTTTTAATGACCACTTTGAAAAAATCCCCATTCGTTTTGTACACGTGTCAAATTCCGTCCCGTCGCGCGACGGGACGGAATTTGACATTTCATCATCCTTTTTTATTAAAAAAAACAAAACAAATAGGTTTTAATTTTTGTTTATTGTGTGTAGGTAATGTTTTGACTCATATCTATCAAACACCATGGAACATAAAAAATAAAACCTATTAACAGAACTAGAACTGCAACAAAAAGACATAATTTCTCAATATTTCTACCAAACATGGTAACTTATTGTACTGTTACCATGGCAACGGACTGGTTGTCAGCCTTTAATTTGCTGTGGAGTTATTGTTTTGGTGTCAAGTTGATAAGACATTTTTCATTTTGTCTATTCTAATTCTGTGTTACATCAGGAAATCACATCAAATTCAACCTTCTCAAATAGAGCTAAAACCCCAAAACGCGACGGGACGGAAAAAAAGTTAAAAATACACATTTTTCCTAAAATTTAGAAAAATATAATTTTGATGGCACAGAAATGTTAAGACACTAATTCATTGATAGTTTGGAGGAGCTTAACAGATAAACTCCATTTTTTATTACAAAAAAATCTAAAATTATTGCACTCAAATAGGCCAAAATCCATTTTTTGACCAAAAAGTTGATTTTTTAACCCAAATATGCAAAACACATACCAATACCAATATTAGTGAATAAATACTATTTCATAGGGCATTCCATCTGTAAACTTAAATCTTCAAAATATTCTTCGTTTTTTTTGTTATATCAAATTATATTATTTTCCGTCCCGTCGCGCTATGAGGGCGCTCTTCTCATTTCAAATGCAATTTTACGAGAAATTGGAACGTGATCATAACAGGACTCATACTTTTCCATAAACTACAGATTCTCTGCTTTCATATGATATACAAGTGTCCACATAAATTTCAATTTGAAAATTTAGCTTCTAGGTTTACTATTTTTGGCTCGGTTCCTATACGCCACATATTTTGCGTGCATATATTTTTGCCATTTTGCTTCAAGACGGGGAATTCGCGAGTTTATTTTCACAATTTTATTGTATTTGCATTCACTTTCTACAAAAATTTAAGGAAGTGAAAATTTTCGTGTGCGTTATGTCGCGAAATTCGCGAAAATAAAACCACCGCGAAATATTCAGCGTATACAGTATGGCACGATTGACACACGTCATGGGGGGGGGGGGGGCATGCATCAGTCATGTCAGGTCAGCTGAAGGCCAGCGCACGTGTGATCTGATTGGTTGGTAAGAACTGACATTTACCCCCAAATCTTGTTCCTGTTAGTTGCTGGCTACATCTTCCTTTGTGCAGTAGGTCCACAGAGGTGTTGGATTGAATGAGACACCACACACAGCTGTTTGGATGTGACAATTAGGGTACTTAAAAATGCCAAAATATGCAAGAATAAGCAATAATTTGAAACAGAAACAACAAAATTCAATAGTGCATCACTTCTTTGAAATTAGAATCAGGCAAATCTGGTGTCTCTTTTATGAAAATGTTTGATAAGCCTGACCCTGCACCATCAAACATACACATAGCTATAACCCTGTACACATACATGAAAATGAACAAACAAAGAGTAATAAAATGATACTTGCCTGGATGAGAATTTTCAGCAACAGAGGAGTCAATAATACATTTGTTACAAGAATGTGACATGGACACAAATACCACCCAATAATAAGAATTTTTAATAATATAACAATCACACAGCCTTTTCAGTGATTACCAAAAATATTTATTCCAGGTTTCTTCTGTAATGAATACATGTTCTCAACATACATGTTTAGTTATGAGAACATGCATATATGTTTAACACCATGTTTTTATAATTTGTATGCAATGATTGTAGTTTACACTATCCTGTATACATGTATCTAATTACATGTCACATATCAAGCTTGCATTGTACCATGCACTTTCAAACCACAGAAAAAATGTTATTAATTTTCAGATTTTACAAACATTTTTACAAACATTGAAGGAAGAAATGAACATTATGTTGAATAGTATACTTTAAAGTTGAAACGAAGCACAGAAATTGTGCGGAACTGTAACCCTTAAACCATGGCTTCGATCGGAATGGCTTCGGAGGTTTCGGAAATTTCTGATTTGTTATTTATGCCGCCAATATCAAAGCACAAATCCACAGTAGTCTGGACACCATCATTAGGCAGCGGCGGCACGGCATAATTTAGGGCACATCCACTACATGATCCTCACTTGTTTTCTTACTGAATTATCTCTCTCT
>JZLH01S0052110.1:10742-26875 GCA_001188425.1 Eucidaris tribuloides | reverse complement strand
CCCAGAAATGACCCCTGTGACTTTTTAAAGTGACATTTTTGCATTTACCTTGTGTTTACTCATGCATGACTTGACGAATCAATCACATTTTCACACAGGAATTAGTCCAACGGTACAGGAACACTTGTGCAAATTATTTGCTCAAAACCGTTTTTTAAAAAGTTATCATAATTATTTTGAAGAGTGGTAGCTACTTTTTTTGTTGTGTTTAGAAAATTTAATGTCAGGCCCTTTTGCCAGGAACATACTAGGGCCCTTCTGCGGGTCATGCGACCTTTTTTTAAACTGGTTTTAAAACACTACGTTGTGCATTTTATATCCTTCCTTCGTCGCGATCTGTCTTATCTAAACACACACACAAAAAGTAAGTCCCGGCTTAAGACAATTCTTTATCATTTCTTTACCACAAGTGCTGTGACAATTCACCTAGTTCACCCGGGTTGTTTCAAGATTGTGTCAGGGATGTGCAAGTCAATTACTTCCCTTCATTATCATTCCAACGCGTAGTTTAGTACTTACAATATGGTGTGTTTGAAGTTTGAGGTACGCATTACGTAATGAATTTGTTGTTTTATGAGAAAGAACTATAACGAATGTTACCAGAAGTTGTTCTTTTCCGTGATGTTTAAATTTTGCTCAATAATGCGAATCGCGGTTAATGATGTACTGTCCAAGACCAGCGAGCACACACTGATTGGTAAACAGCTAACTCGCGCGACCTTTTGGCTAGGTCTGATCGGACAATTTTGGAACGGCCGTGCCACGGTCGACGTCACTGTTAATTTTGAGTTTAAGATGTACCGGATTTTCACCAAAACTACGTATTACCAAAGGTTCTATGACAGGTGTTTTCCATTTATTTATACTAATCTTCAACATTGTGAACGATTTGAGCTGATTTCATTCAATCTTACGTTTTCTGACTTGCAAATCCCTTAATCTGTTTTAAAAAACTTCCTAGGTATATTCTTTGTAAAATGCAGGTATAGTCATTAAGTCGTGCTTGATTGGACACAACTAAAGGCCAAAATGAGCACATTTGAAAAGTCATTTAAGATGACGGTAATTGCTATTGTGTACTGAGAGAGTGTACAAATTCGTACCGTAGTCGTGACGTCACTCCGAGTCAACCAGCCACAACCATGGTAACTGCTTCACGCGATGCGGTGTACACATGGACCGTAATTACAGTACTCCACACGGGAAAGTGCCGTTTATTTACGTTTTTTAAAATGAAAATTATTTCGAAACGTGGCGCATAAATAAGGATTTCAGGTCCTGGAGTGTGTTCTTAGACAACTTATCCTTTATAGAAAATTATGTTTTTTGCCTTGTTTTTTGCTACAATTGTTGATTTTGAGGGAATTTCCACGCAGTCAATAGCGAATGTTTCAAACCCGTGTTGCACATGCAAATACAGTAAAAATCCTACGCACATCGAAACCTCAGGTTTTTGTAATCGGTATGTTTCTCTTATGGGCAAGGAGCGCCGGACAGTTTTAAGTTTTTGAGGGGGCAAATTCGACCGGGGGCGCATTTATGTACAGTGGGCGAGATCCTCGGCGAGGGCAGGAAGAAACGAGCGGGGGGGGAGGTTGTGGGCAGGAGGATACCCCTCTTCCACGTTAGGGACCTTTTGTAAAAATACATATATCTAAAGTTGGCGTTATAAGGCATTTAAAAACAATTTGTATATAAAATTATACAATTCACTGCGAAGAAAATTATTCATTTTACTAAGTACGAGGCAGACGACGAGCGAGCGGCTTCAGAATGTATACATATTTTTTTACAGTTTGATAATTAATTTCTGTAATTACGCTATTGTACTAAAAATAACAAGTCACATTGTCGTGCAATATCCTTTCAGACCTTTAGTGTATTTATATATAGGCGTATGGTCCTTCATATTTTAGGGACAATTTTTTTTGCCACGAATATCTGACTATAATGCCGAATATTCATTTTTAGATTTGAACTGACAAGGGGTGTGAAAGGGAATCCCCTGGCAGGCTGTATGCGAATGCATTGATAAAGTGATTGCGAGTGCATGCCCCGGCTGTTTTAGCCTTTCAATATGCACTTATGAAAAGGTCAGTCATA
Organism: Eucidaris tribuloides; assembly: GCA_001188425.1. Taxonomy (NCBI): domain Eukaryota; kingdom Metazoa; phylum Echinodermata; class Echinoidea; order Cidaroida; family Cidaridae; genus Eucidaris; species Eucidaris tribuloides. The sequence continues at coordinate 24,772 of JZLH01S0052110.1, read as the reverse complement.
CGGAATATTGATATGAATAGTTATTAGTGCGGGAGAGATTCTGTAAAACGGGCTGGAAAGTGAACTTCGTGCAACCACAACTACATCTCAATTCTGACGCCGCATAGGAGGTAGAATAGACTCCTATAGAACAACAGGTACGTTTTAGTCAATTGTGGTATTCGACTTAAAGATATAGGCCTTTGTACTTAAAGGAACACTTCACCAGAAACCATGCGAAAATTAAAGAATAAAATTTGCATCACATGTAAAATCACTCAAACTCTAACAAAACGCAATCATTCAAAATTTTCTCAAGGTCACCACAGTGGGGGCGCTAATTTAGCCATTAATATAATGAAATACATAGAAAAACAGGATTTTTATTGATATTTCTATGTTTTTGTCTTAATACCCATGTCTTTCGTGATTGATTAATTCAATTAATTATACCAATATCATATTTTTTTAGATAAAAAAATGAAGTATTTTGAGTAAACTTTGAACTGTTCTTGGGTCATATTTGTGTTAAACACTTACAGTGAAAATGTAACGCACATTATGCATGAATTACTATGCACTGGTTGGTTGGTACCAAAAAGTTAAAATAACATTATTAAATCGATTTTTCTATCAATTCATGGTACACCTTTTTTGGTGAAATTACGACTTTCATACATCAAATCTTATATGATTTATATAATGTTATAAATTGGAAATATAAGAAAATAACAAGAAAAATGAATTTCTATATTTTTATTGTTTTTATTTTGTTTGCGGCCATTTTTCCTTTCAAAATAAAGAAAAACAAAGAAATCGTATTGAATATGTTCCTAAATGAATGAAACATAATATTTTGAGCCAACATACATATGAAAATACAAGTGACAGTACTCTTTCTGTACAAGGGCGAAAAACCACCAAAACATCAAATAAATGACACACATGACCTTCAAAATGTGGTTGCCGATGGCAACACATTTCAACGTAACCGCTACAACATCATACACCAAAATGTTTGCTCATAAAATTTTCAGGAAAGTCACCAAGTTTGATGAAATTCGTCAAAAATTATGAAGTGGCGAAGAAAATTTGGTAGGGGGGCACATTGTGCCCGCGCCTTGGACTTTTTAGGGTTAATACTAAATATTTACCAACAACATCGTTATGTAATTAGTACATTTATGCAGGCGATTTGATGAATAACAATCTACCTCATATAATTCATTGATTATTTTTCATTCGCCTTGATCATCCATAATCAAACAAAAAGCAAACAGAAAGTAATATTAAAGTAGCAACTATCAAACAAATTTGGGAAAACAATCAATTTCAATATTCTGGACCGTTGATATGGAACGAATCTTTTCCGATTGATTAGAAGATCACTTTACGGAAAGTTCTTCTCAACTACTTAAAAAACATTTCTTGAGGAAAATCAACCCTCTGAGTGAGTTTGTTGGTTGTTAGCTGTTATGTTTTTTGTATAATTCGACTGTATCCCTATTAGGGTAAATTGGGGGTAACTGGAACAGTGGGGTAACTGAACACGGACCAATATATTGTGCTCAATCAAGAATAAAATCTTCGGCATATATCTACCTGATGTTCGGCCACTATCCCAACGCCATATGTTTTGCTTTCGTTTCATACGCAAAACTGGGTTAACCTGCGAATGATGATCAGATAATGTCAATTTTGATAGCCAACCATAAAAGGGACAAAGTTGATAAAATAATTACTAATTTAAGGGTATAAGATGCTAAATCTATGAATGTTATTTCTTGGAGTCAACAGAGAAAAACTTGAAATGTTGTTTGTTATCTATAATCAATATTGAATGCAAGAATAGAAGTAAATAGCGAAATTCAGAGAAAATTATGGCAAATTATGCATGAGGTAATTGTTTACAGCGGGTGTGTCCAGTTACCCAACTGGATCCCGTCCTTTGGGGTAAGTGGACACGCTGACAGAATTTCATTTCGAAGCACAATTTGTAATTATTTTTTAGGGTTTAAATATCATAATTACGTACTTTGTTAAATTTTCCAAGGTCTGAATATAAAATTTTACCAATTCAATAAGTACATTTGATAAAAATAATGGATTTTGTACGCCTAAATCCCACTTTTATGACTTAGGTTGATTGTAAAAAAAAACGGCAGAAGAAATCGCTGATTTTGCGATTAGCACTATAAAAAACTAAAATCGACAATTCCTGTATTCATTTTTTTATTTGTTGGCAAAATATTATGTTAAATCAACCTAGTGAAATGCTGTTAAATGTGGAATAAGCAGCTATGAAACAATAGGTTCCTGGGGCAAGGCAATAAAACCCTGTTCCACTTACCCCACCCACTGTTCGCAGTTACGCCCACGGTTGGGTGCAAAATTTGGGGTAACTGGAACCTGCAATTTAACATTTTTTAATTTGGTAACGTTACTGGTATTTGATGCACAACATAGTTTAAAAGGTTGCATCGATGAAACATACTTTAAATTAAAGGTAATATTTTTGTACCCAAATTATATTTACTCAATATTTGCTTTGAGCTCATTTAAGCTTAAGTGTTCCACTTACCCATTATCTCTATTGTGTATATAGTGTAAATATGTAATTTATCTTTTTTATTATTGAAGGCATTTTAAAATGTCAATTTAATTATCGTATCCTATGGATACTCCTTTTCCGTCACTGCTTCCTTCCATCGTGCTTTTATTTATTTATTATTATTTAATTGTTTTCAAATTGTCATAATTTCAGATTTGTTGGTTTTGGCATTCATTAATTTATTATTTCCATAATAGCAAAGTCAATTAAATGATATCATTCTACGGGACGACTTAGTATATAAGCATGGCTTTTATGTAGGTTCCCCACTTTAGTTTGTCTCAAAAAACGTGTATATTCTAAATTATTGGCTACATTTATGTTTTAAACAAACAATGTCTAATCTTAATTTGTAAATATATTTCTTTAATTATTATATATGCATTTTGATGCAAGTGTTCAATGTAATATATGTATATTCTTGTTCAAAAGTGGAATAAATTCATTCATTCAAATTCAAGGTTTATCTATTCAGACTTGAATACTTGTTTACTAGTTTAGGGTATTCTGAGAATCGACAGATAATTACATTGTTTCGGTCCATTTGTAAAGTCATAAACACTGCACTGGTGTATTCACGCCTCGTAATGACACTGCCTCCCCCGCCCGGAGGCTTTCCTAGATGCTCAGAACTCAGCCTTTGTGGAGCTTCTTTAGGAGGTGATTTGGTGGCGAGAAGCTTTTTTTTGACTTTTTGTTTGAGAGATGAATTATGTCCATATGTTGCGTTCCACTAGAAAAAGCTTTGGCTGTATTGCGTGCAGCATTGCACATAGCCAGTCTTTTCGTGACGGCTTGGCCGGCTGATAATCTATTGCAAGTATAGTGATGAAACTGAATCAATAAATGCGCAAATTAATCAATGCAATCGTAAAGAATAATTATCTTATTTGTACACGAATAAAGTGATTGATCATCGATCCACAACTTTTGGGATTAAATCATTCTTAAAATCTTTTTAACGTCATATTTGCCAATTCACGCTTGATTAAATATCAGGAATGGAACTAGAGAAATGAAACGACTGCGGCATTCGTGGTACGTAATCGGTAAGGAATTAAACGGCAAGTGCTCAAGTCGGACCGTTCCCAGAGTCATACATGTATTTGCCCTAGAAGAATGGAGAGGGAAAGAAAAGTTGTACAGGTCCCAGCAATTCTTTACAGATCTATATGTTTGGGCAATTTTTCTTTTCCTCCTATCGCTGCACGATTTACCTGCAGTCCGACAGTCGACAGTCGACGGTTAAGTTCTATCGACGATTTCTAAGGCCAGGCATTGCCAGGGCGACGCTGCGACTCGGCAGTGTCCATGCAGCATCATGACATGGTGGCGCGGGTCGCTGGGCCTGCTGCTATGCTGCAGTGCCTGCCCTGCTGGCCGTTGGCTTTGGCGTGCTTGCTGCTCGGCTATGCTATGCGTGTGTGTCGTTTGTGTGTGTGTGTATGTGTGTTGTGTTCACACTTTTCATAGTCGCAACAAATGCGTGTTTAACGGATCTGGTCCGTGGATATGTTTTCGGTAACTAAGATCTAGCGCCGTTTAAACGTACATAGACTAGAGAGGGTACACACAACTTGGTCCTTCAATCAGTTCATCATGTTCATACGTATCATTCCTGTGAGATCTAGAGTTAGGGGTGTCCTGAAAGACTTTCAATTTTCACAATTTTTTGAACGTTCAGATTTATTTTTGCTTTGGGGCGATTTTGTGTAGAAAACATGTAGCTGAGGAGGCTGTGTTAAATTTGGGAACTAACGCAATGTTCCTATCAAAAAGATATGTCCAGATAAATTTAGGGTCTTTTTCTTGCTTATGTTTCCATTGGGATCAGCCACAGAAATGTAGCACACACGGACCTGTTCAATGGCCATATAGCTTCATTGGCTAACACAACAGATGAAGGGCAATGGGGTACATTTGAGAGCCTGGCGGGGGTTATCCTGTTGGATATGAGAAAAAATAAGTGTGCAGGGGGATTCGCCCATAGTTTGAAATATTTTTCATGTACCTGGACTCACTTGATGCACCAATACTGTGGAAAATGACAGAGCAGAGAGGTTTGTTTTGTTTTCTCAGTGTGAACAACGTCATTATATCAAAGTCGTTTTGGAAAAAGTATGGATGCAGAACGATTAAGCTTTAATTTGATACAAATTCAAGGACACTTTTACCCAGGATAAACATTTCTAAAGGTGAAAAGGTGAATTTGACAACAAAAGTATGACATATTATTGACTTGTGCACAAGCATATGGATTGTGCATTGAACATAATGTATACAATATCGCAAGAAAATGATGATAGGCATTCAGAACCCTAACTAGAGTCTAATGCGAAATCCTCCCAACAGTTTCATGTCTACTCTTAATTGTTTAGAGGTCATGTGTTGTAATGGTGGGACCCCCAAATACCTGGTGGTGTTACATTTTTTAGTGCCTCTCTTCATTCAACTGTGTTGTCCCAGAGCTTATTCTTATCCAATTATGATGAATTTGGGCTCAATTCTACAGGCAAAATTAACTCAGCTTTTGAATCTGTGTAACAATCTTGTATGACACTTGTTTATTAGTGAAAATCAAAAATGTTAACGATGGTAAATCTGGTGATAAGCGGTGGAGATAAGCGGTGAGGAGCTGTACAACTTGGAGAAATTTGCAAATTTCAACTGTAGCACTTTTGTTTTTTCGCTACTATGTTGCAGCAGATAAGCTATCTTGGAGTTATGATTATGCATCTGATCATAACTTGGACACATGTTGTATTTAACAATTTCTCAAAAGTAAAATGACATTAGATTGTCTTCAAGGTCATTAATTACTTAATTATGATGGTGTAGCTTATGCTTGGCATTCGATGTACACATTATGTAAGCATGAAAGTACTGAATGTAAGGACATTCACATGTATGTTCACTTAGGCTACATTTTGGTTTGAATTTTGTAAATACACTCTACTGGAATTCATTCATGTAAAGCAATATTTCTACTAATAATTCTCTAAATTGTTAATTAGGTTTAGTAAAAGCTATTTGAATTAATTAGTGTAATTAATGTTATTGTAACAAATGCGGCAACACTATTTTTAACATATTTTGCCCACACCCTTTATCACTATTACATGTAACATCTGAAATTCGAAAGTAGTAAAACCAACATTTCTAAAAGCTGAAATGTGCTCTTTCAGCACCATGAGCATCAAATTTTGAGCCATGACTTAATACTGACAGTGCAATGAGTTTTCATCAATATCACACAAAATTATACATTTTTTGTGATTTACCTTAATTTTTTTACAAAGCCACGGCCTGTATAGCAACTTGACCTGTGCTGATTGAGATTCTCGTGAGTATAAGATTTCAGAAAATGCCCTATAACTTTTGTTGGTTCTGATAAGTACTGTTTGAGTTTATATTGGTTTCAAATGCAAGAAGTGAGCAATAAATTCTTAAATTTTGGTGCCTGTAACGCAAGGGGCCCCACCATACGACACACATGACTTAAAGATTGTGTCAGGAGAATGTGGCAAGTCATTACTTCCCTTCATTAATCAATACCAAACGGTAGTTTAGTAAAAACTTACAAATGAATGGTTGTTGAAAGTTTAAGATCGCATTAACGTCATGAATTTGTTTGTTTTTAACGAGAAGAAACGTAATATAACGACATGTTCAGAGAATGTTGTTCTTTCTGTGAGTTTCAATTTTGCTCAACTGCGAATGCGCGGTACTGTGGCACTGCGAGCAAGACCAGCGCAGCGCCTCTGATATCGGAGATTTTTTTGTGGCAAGTTTTGATGACGCCGCTTCCGATATGCGGAGATAATCTCCGACATTGGAGATCAATCTCGCGATATTGGGCTGCACGCCGTACTGTACATATCAGTGTTCTATAGTGTATTACGAGTACCCACTGTATTTTTACAATGTATGTAAATGTAATCCTACTCCTAATGTCAGTCAGCATTTTGGTGTAGGGAACAGCAGTCCGCCAGAGGCGTCGATTCCTGGGGGGGGGGGGGGGGAGGCAATTCCTCCCCCCCCCATGAAAAATTGGGGGGGTGGGGGCCAAACATCAATTTTGACACTTGAAAATTCATAATATGCAATATGGGTCAATCCACGTCAAATTCAACCAATGGGGTCACCTGACCCCCTTCAATTTTTTAAAACTCGCCACCAAATGTTTCCCCCAAGTGTCGCGTTGACGGAAAATTCTGAATATTTTGCCGCAAGTCATATGGTCGTGGCGTAGCAAGGGGGCGATGGGTGTCGCCCCCCCTAAGATCGGCCAAAAAAAAAAAAACGCCTGAATGTGAAGCTGCCACCTTCATTCCATTTTTTTTTATCTTACTGATGAATATCTACAGCAATATACATGCGAATTCAATATATATATTTTCATAAGCGTGGTAAAGAAACATGGTCAAAATTTTTCGGCGCGCTCTGCGCGCAAAAGTTGCATCCTATAGGTTAAAAATTTTTCATGGCAGATCGCGACGCAAAATTGAATACTAATATAATAATAAATAATCATAATAATAATTAATAATAATAATAATGAATAATAATGAAACATTAGACAAAAATTGGGCATGTCTTAAGCACTTTTTAGAACAAAGATAGGCTACAAAAAGGATTGTCTGTGTAAGTTAAATGTTTTGCGTGCCTTGCGCAGACAGTGTTTAACAAGCCGAATAATACATAATGAATTTTTTTAATTATTTTGGGGATGATGTTTGCCTTCAAATGTTTGAAATAGCGTGTACAAAGCTGTGATAAATTTTGCGCGCTATGCGCGCAAATTGCTATACAAAATTTTCAAAAAAGAAATATTGTGTGTGATTCAGTAAGTGTTTTGTATAAGTCCGGGATTTTCGGGTATTTTCGTCGGTACCCGCCGGAATTTCGAGCGGGTACCCGGGTACCCGAATTCCGAAAATTCATGTCGGGCAGGGCAATAAATAAAATCATGGGCCGGTTTCACAGTCACGAGAATACACTTGTGAATAAGTGGTGACTCTAAACGGTATGCTTACCGAAAACAATGGTTCAGTAATTCTTCTATAGCAAATATCTTCCAATTAGCAAAAACGATGCTGAATACTTATCACTTATCCAAAGTCAGAAAAATGACAAAGCAATGGCTATGCCTGACTGCGATGCCGTAAACAACATCGTTAATGTACGGTAGGGGATTTCGCCGACCAGCCTTTCCCCGTTCGCTGCACCCCCACAAAACGATATCAGTAGAAGCCGCCTGTACTGGTGGGCCGTAACCGGTCGCGGCGAAAGTCCAAACTGTGGCTGGCTTTACGTTGTGGGGCGCTATGCCAATATCTTCCGTAGGCAGCTAGCTGGATAGCGGCCGTAGGGGGGAATTAAAATTTGAGTGCGCAGCCTAGGAAGCCGGTGCGTAGCGCCTGCAGCGTCGTAGGGGGGAAAATTAAAATTTTGAGTGGCAAGCCTACCGAACACGGTGGCGATCGACGCCAGCTTGCGCCGTAGGGAAATTAAAATTTTGAGTCGGGGCTAGCCCCTAGTCAGCCGTGGCGATCGCCACAGGCCAGCGCTAGCGCTAGGCGCAGTGCAAAGTGCAGTTAATTCAGGTCGCTAGACTGTGCATGATGATGGATTCGTAACGTACATAATACAAGAATACGGTTCGTTTTAACACAAGAGAAGTTATCAAGAATATGAATCGATTTCATAAATTCTGGTAATGTTCATGTTTCAAAGATATTTGAGGATATTTTTAAGGTATTTAGTGACATCAAAGAGAGATTTGTGTTTGCATGTGATGCTTCTTGTCAATGCATACATCGTTGTTAACAGGAAAAAAATCAGCTGCAATTTTCGGGTAACGAGTATTGATTTTTTGACGTCCGGGTACCCGAGGCCATTCGGGCGGGACCCGGGTACCCGGTATTTGTGCCGCGGCCTTAGTTTTTGTAGTATTACGTTTTAAGAAATTGTTGTTCAGATTAATTAATTCAGTATTAATTATTCAGATCAATTTGTCACTAAAGAGCATAAAAATTTAGATTTTGTAAAGGTGAAACTGGCAATTTGTTCCTTTCCCTCGGAGGGGAAAAGCCAAGTGTGTTTTTTTTTTCCTGTGTTTGCATGGGCGGAATCTTTATGTCAATTAAATGGTTTGGGTTGTAAAATGCGATTTTTTTTTTGGCTCGCTTGCTACGCTGGCTCGGGCATATTAGACATCGTATTTTTTCCGTCACGGGCCATTCATCGCACAATCTACTGGAAACTTAACTTACCGTACCACAAACATCATAAGTCATTGTATTTTTCTCTGTATTGAATATAAAAATATGTGACTAAAAGAAGTTGAATTTTGCAGCTAAACGAAATGGCGTCAAATAGTGCATGATAAGCGCAGAAAGGATAGTATTTTAACCATAGAGCTTCCAACGTACAGTCAGGATCCCGCCCAGCAAAGGGACTTTTGCGGGGGCAATTGCGCCTGTTAGTAAAGCTATAGTTGACACAATTTTGTGCCCTCGTATTTATCTTAATCAACAGGGACTGTTTCAGTCGATAAAACATGCCGAAAGACAATCACCAAATCGCAACGATTAATGCATCAAAATTCCTAAAAGCTCTCACGCGTGGAAGGGGGGACACCCCCTCCCCACAAACCCCCCCTCAGCTCGCTCCGCTCGCAGTCGGGCTCGGTCGCTTTCGCGTCCGCTCGGCATATTCCGCCCACCCATAAGAATCAAATCTGGCTGCCACTGCATATGGTTGCTAAGATATGCCAGCCTACCAACAGAATGCACACTCAAAAAATTGGGCTTTACCAAATTAAGCAATGAATTTTGACAAGCTGCTGTAGCAGAGTAGACAAGCCTGGAGTATCATTGTCTGGAAATGAAAGAACTTCCATGCCTTTTTACACTACAAAAATTGTATTTATCAAACTCAGATTTGACCTTTGGCTAATGCAGCAGGAAGGTCACCAAAAATGGCCTTCAGTGTCCAAGAATCAAGTTTTTTGAGCATGTTTGGAGGTTCATAGCAACAACATTTAAAATAGCTTTGGACCAAAATATCCATCCGTCCACTGAAAGCCTTCACTTGCTTATAAATACACTCCAAAAATCACGTGATTGTGCGACGTCGTTTTCAACAGTGCGCACCTGAATTTTGGACTTTTTTGCCAAAATCACCAATGTTCAAGGTCATTTTCACGCCCTTGTCGCCCCTAGTAGCAACACCATTTTGTGTATTGTAGACATTTAATCTATATTTTTAGGGTCATCACAGAAATTTTTGCTACCGAAATGTTTTAATGGCTAATTACACTGTCGAAATGGCTTGAAACCATGAAATTGTATAGTCTGGGCGTTCTAAACTGTACATTGTTTTTCTCCTTAGAGCACCAGTCTAGAAGCTTAGACTAGATTTGAGTGTAGATATGTGACACATGGTAGCAAACTCACATACACATCACTCTGGTCAAGGATAAACTTTGGTCATTTAGGGGGAAGCGGAAATAAAAAGAACAGTCTTATGCAGCTAAGACTATTGAATTGAGTCAATTACTGAAAAAAATGTGATGCTTTGATTTCAGTTTCATAGCCTTGTTCACGAGCTGCTTTTTAATTTACTTTATCCGCAAAGCAGACTCCAACCTTATTTCTAGGCAGATTATCATGAACTGTGAGTTTGCTAGCCGAACAGTTTAAATTTCTAGACTAAAATCTAGTCTAAGCTCAACTGCTGGCTCCAAGGCAAAAAACAATGTACAGTCTAGAACGCAGACCTATCAATTTCACTGGTATTTCACAGCCATTTTTGACAGTGTTAATAGGGCATTAACTTCGGTAGCAAATATTTTCTTGATATCTTGAAAATATTAGGATAAATGTTACCATACAACAAAATTGGTGTTGCTACTAGGGGGACAAAGGGTGAAAAATGACCTGTGAACTTGGTTGATTTTGGAAAAAGTCAAAATTCGGTGCGGGCACTGTGTGAAAAAGACCATCGACAATGCACGTATTTTTGGTAGTGTCTAAGCAGTGAAGGTTTTCAGGGACATAATATTTGGTCAAAGCTATTTTAAGTTGTTGCTATGAACTCCAAACACGCTCCAAAAAACTTTATCTTAACACTTACCCATTTTTGCTGACCTCGCTGTGCACTAGCCGGCAGTCAAATATAGTGATATACATTTTTTGTGTAAAAAGGCAATGAAGTTCTTTCCATTTCCAGACAATGAAATATCTCTAGCTGTTCTCTCTAGAGTTACAGGCAGCTCATCAATATTGCTTTAATTTGGTAAAGCCAATTGTTTGAGTGGCATTGGTTGCTAGGCATGGACATATCTTAGCAAACCGTATGACCGTTGGCAAAAATATTTCAGAATTTTCGGCGTCAGACACTGGCGAAGCATTTGTGTGAGTCTTAACAATTGAAGTGTCGGGTGACAAATTGTCTGAAATTGGCTGATTTGACATGGACACTCTGTGATGATGATTGTGTTTTGTCTCCAGGCTGCTGATGCCCAACGTAACCGAGTGCCATCTTTGAGAACCTCTTCAAGGAGGGGGGATGTGGCGCGAAGAAAGACTTCTATGCCCCAAACACGCCAGAGCTGGGGAGAAATGTACGCTAACCTACGACGTCATCAAGGCCTTGTCAGGTAAGGGGTCCATAGGCATATCCAGGCTTTTTCATGGGGGGGTGGGGGTGTTTGAACATTACCAGGTAAAGATGTAGAGGTAAAAATGGTCGGTAAAAGTGTCAAATGTAAAATGTCAGAGGGGATATGTGGGGTGAAATGTGGAGTTTAAATGTCGGATGAAAATGTCGGGTAAAAATGTCACAGGTAAAGAGGTCTGAGGTATAGTCAGAGGCAGAAATGTAAGTTTGTTTGATTATAATTAGCCCTTGCATGTGATGGAATTTATATTATATTACATATGGGGAGCTGTTCACATGTGACGTCACAAAACTATAACTTTGAAACTTCATAACTCTGTTATTCTTTGATGGATTTTCGCCAAACTTTCATTAATATGTTTCTCTCATTTTTCTGCTTTTATTAAAACCAACTTAACATGAGGGTGAACCTTGCCTTTAAGTACCCAATACGCTTGATTGGCAATCAACAGAAAACTGAATTAAGTATCGTCGGCGTCTTATAGTACATAGAGCTCCTTTGTATTTTAAGAGCCTAGTTCAGAATATACAGCATTACCATACTGTAGATCACTTTTTATTTCGACTACCACGAACATGCGGAGTGTTTGACAAAGTCTGTTTTCATACCAAGGACATAACTGATCCTTGATTTTTTATTACCAGTACTAATTCAAAATGTCCGGCTGTATATAAGTTTTGACCAAAAAATCGTATATTTAGTTATTCAACCAGTTTTAAAAACATCCTGTCACTTTTTATTTGTAGTTTGTATTCATAATACCACTGAATTTGATAATTAAACGATTGAAGATAATCTGAATGGTGTGCGATATTAAATATGATTTCAGCCATTTAAGTAATAGGTTAACATTGTGGAGCTTCAAATCAAAAAAATTGTCAAACTTTGCTATCTGAGCTACAGAGTAGTGTTTGAATGGACAAGTAAACACCCTAGAATACAAAAGTTTGGAAATTTATGCTGCCACTTGCAAGATATGAATGAATAAACAATTAATACTCTGATTTAATACTTTAAAGCCACTCGCTAACATTTACCACAGTTTGAAAAATGTGAGCTATACATAATCCTCCATGCTCCAAGTGTCTTTGATAAGGTCTAAAAATAAAGCCCTGAAAAAAATTGTATTTCAAAATGATTATTAAGTGCTTTAAAAAAGTGGAAATCGTAAGTTGACCGGATTCACCTGCCCATTTCCTCCCATAGACTTACTGTGTGTGGATCTAGGCTATTTTTTTTTACTCTACTGAGTACTAATTATTTATTCATTCATATCTTGCCGGTGGCAGCATAAATTTCCTAACTTTTGTTTTCTAGGGTGTTTATTTGTCCATCCAAACACTACTAAGTAGTTTAGATGGCAAAGTTCAACAATCCTTTGATTTGAAGCTCCACAATGTTTTCCTATTACTTTAATGTTGATCCATGATCGTATGATATTCATACATTTTTTACTCAGTTTACTTGAGTTAGTATGTTATAAGTATTCAATTGAACATTTGTTCGATACTGGATCAGACATCTAGAATGAGGACTGGTCGTATGGCCGACAGAAGGGCCCTAGTCTGTCTTCTAGGCAGATTGACCCTACATTGCCTCCTATTTGAAAACCATTGGATTTTTTTTTCACATGAAATCAAAATGGTGCGATATTTCTAGATCCTTCTGTCGGTCTGTTAAGTGCAAACTTCACAGAAGGTAGTATTTTACAAATTATAAACACAACAAAAAAGTAACTACCCCCTTTTTCGACATACCATAACTTTTTAACAAAATAAGTTTGTGCAAAATAATTTAGCAAGAGTGTTTCTACACTCATTGACTAACTTCTGTATGAAAATTTGATTGATCCATCCAGTCATGCATGAGTGAGCATGCATTAAAGGTGAAATTGTCAGTTTTCAAAAGTCACAGGAGTCATCTCTTTTGCCAAAATTATGGTAAACCGTAAATAATGACATTTTTTTTTGGCTTTATTTATAAAGTGTGCTCACTCAACTATGATATGGTTACAAACTCTTCTGTTCGTACAACATGTAAAAATACATTTTGCTGAAAAATATCCGAGTTTGATTATTTCAATATACTTAATGGATTTTACAATTTCAGAATTCAGGAAAGATGATTTTTTTTAAACTGAGCGCACGGAACCATAAAATATGTGAAAAGTGCCCGGAAGGTGTAAGGGGGTCAAACGATAGATGATTAACATAAGTAGCACTTAATCATTAACCAGAAAAAGAATTTGTCAAAATCCTGCATCACAAATCCCCCAAAATGACCCCTGTGACTTTTGAAAAGTGACATTTTTGCATTTACCTTGTGTTCACTCATGCATGACTTGACGAATCAATCACATTTTCACACAGGAATTAGTCAACGAGTACAGGAACACTCGTGCCAAATTATTTTGCTCAAAACCGTTTCTTTAAAAAGTTATCATAATTATTTTGAAAGAGTGGTAGTTACTTTTTTTGTTGTGTTTAGAAAATTTAATGTCCAGGCCCTTTTGCCAGGAACATACTAGGGCCCTTCTGCGGGTCATGCGACCTTTTTTTAAACTGGTTTTAAACACTACGTTGCATTTTATATCCTTCCTTCGTCGCCATCTGTCTTATCTAAACACAACACAAAAAGTAAGTCCCGGCTTAAGACAATTCTTTATCATTTCTTTACCACAAGTGCTGTGACAATTCACCTAGTTCACCCGGGGTTGTTTCAAGATTGTGTCAGGGATGTGCAAGTCAATTACTT
>JZLH01S0052073.1:25192-47674 GCA_001188425.1 Eucidaris tribuloides | reverse complement strand
CCTACCACTCAACCGCCCAAAGAAGGGGCACAAAGTGAGAAAGGTGAAAAATGTTGATAACATATTTGACAACACAGCTACAGGGACGGAGGGTCGATTGAAATTGCGTCATGGGCGTGGCTTTCACAGTCTCGTTTCTTCTTTGTCACACCTCATGTATCGTCACCTTTGTTTTACTTAGTCTGGCTGGGATTTTTATCTTTAATTTTCTTTCTTTCTTATTAATTTCATCGTTTCACAGAATCGTTGCTAACAGTACGTGACAAACTATATTCCATTTGAATGGAGAATACGTCATTTCCTTATTTCCGTGTAGGAATACATCACAATTTTGCTTACGTTAGAAGATGTAAGTTTACGGTAAATGCAATTTCATCTTTACATTGTTTGAATATAATATCTCCACATGCTGGTATCAAAAAGTGTGTAATCATGCAAGTGTGGTTTAACGGACGTATGAACTGAACCTGATCCTGACCTAATTTGAGCCGTGAACTCTTCTATCAAACCACGCGTACGGCTGTCATGCTAACTCGGTTAGTCGTCACTCCTCTGTAACCCAAATGACATTGGTTTTGCATTTATAAGGCAATGACCTTGAGACTGAAAGGATTAAACCCAATTATGACACAATTTTCCCTAGCTTATATCGATCACAACAGTTTACGAAGTATCATGAAAATCCCATTACGGTGCCTAATACAAGGACGAGGTTGGCGGAGTGGAGGTATACAGGAAGTATATGAATATGCGCTAAACACATTGAGTTTTCATGAAAGACGCTATTTCAAACAATATTATAAGACAAAACATATCAACTTGACTTTGTTTTACCCACCATGTTTGGGACATCATGTACGAGTAATGAAAAAAAAAAATCCCACAGACTGTGTCAGCCACGCCCATGACGCAATGTCAATCGCCCTCCGCCCATGTCGCTGTGTTGCCCAACATCTAACCGGGGAATCAATCCGAAGTTCCTGGGTCAGTTGGGCAGGAGCTGAACATCCTGAACATCTCGAGTTTCTCTAGGAGTCATATGGAGAAGATCCCGCCCGCGACATTACCCTTTCGGTTGGCCCCCTACCCTTCTATCCCAGGAACTTAGTTTTCAGATCGATTCCCCTAGTCATGTTTATGCAAATTCTAGTTTCCAGACGGGGAGTAGTTGGTGTGTACAGTGTGTCTCAAAAAAAAATTGTGCAAGTGAAAACCGTCATCTTTGGCAATTATAAAATACTCTTCTGACATCATGCTTACGTCAACGTCGAGTGCATAGTCTTAGCTTTCAAATACCGTTAGTTTTGTTTAATTTGTGATGTAAGCATGATGTCACCAGCGTATTTTCTAATTGCCGAAGAGGGCGCTTTTTGCAAAATTTGAGACATGCTGCAGCCCGTCTCAAAAAATGTTAAAGTAAAAAGCACCCTCTTTGACAGTTAGAAAAATACTGCTGTGACACATGTTTCCATTGACAGAAAGGGTAAAGTCTTTGCTTTCAAATCCTGTTTGTTTTTAACTCGAGATATCTTGTAAACAACAAAACGGTGGAATCACAACTGTGTCGTTCTTAGGGGGAAAGGGACTGATGTTATAGTGACTGTAGTAAAAGTGGCACATTTGTGATTTTACATATATTTTTGTTGTTAACTGAACATATCTCAGTATTAAAACATGCAAACTGAACAGAACAAACGGCATTTGAAAGCTAGGACTATGCCCTTGATGGTGATGTATGCATGACGTCACAAAATATTTTTCTCATTACCTAAGAGGGCACTTTTGACTGGCACAATTATTTTTGAGACACACTATACTACTTTACAGCCCAAGGAAGAGGCACAGAAGGAGATATAGGTATTAAAGTATTATAGCAGAAAGTAGAATGTTAAGATGTATGGCAACACGGTTATATGGGCGAAGGGTCGATTGACACTACGTCATGGGCGTTTCTCTTTGTATCGTCACCTTAATGGTGCTTAGTCTCGCTGGGATTTTTATCTGTATTTTCTTTCTTTCTTATTAGTTTAATCATTTCAAAGACTCATTGCTAACAATACGTGACATTTGAATGTAGAACTAGGTCATTTCCTTATTTCCGTGTGGGAATATATTACAGCTTTGTTTACGTTAGAAGAAGTAGGTTTACGGTCTTCGCAATTTTATTTTTACATTGTTTAAATATAATATCTCTCTACTACAATGCTGGTATCAACGTGATCAAAAACGTGTGTACACATGCGAGAGTGTTTTAACGAATGTGTGAACTGAACCTGATCCTGACCTATTCGAAGTTTGAACCCTTTCATCAGCAACTCTGTTAGTCCTGAAACTTTATTACCCAAATCTATTTTTACAGAGCAGGCAATAACGATGAGGCTGAAAGGATAAAAAACGATTATGAAACAACTTTTCCCAGCTTAAATCAAACACAGCAGTCTACCCGGTATCAGGAAAAAAAATCTCATTACGGCGCCTGAAACCATCGTAGTAGATCCATGCTGAAACAAAGAGGAGTAGGGGAGGAGAGGGGACTGGGGAGGTAGAGGAAGAAGAAATAATTTGCATTGAACGTGTCAGTTTTATTGGAAGACCCTATTTCAAGCAATAATATAGCACAAAACATATCAACTTGAGTTTTCTTTCACTCCGTCATTGTTTGGTAGGTCATATATATTGTCATCTTTGTTCTGCATAATTTAATCATGGCTGGCATACCTCGCTTGCAGTTTTTATCGTTATTTTTATTTCTGTCTTTTATATTAGATTCATCGTCTTAGACTGTCTTTGTCAACAAAATGTGGCAAACTGTATTCTAGATCTTCCATTCGAATGGATTGGTCTATTTCTTTATTTCCGTATGGGAATTCATTACAACATCGGTTAGGTTTTGTAGATTTATGGTATCTGCAATTGTATTTTTTTTTGCTGGTATTAAACAATGTGGTATCTCATGCAAGAGACAGGGATTTAACCAATGTGTATGAACTGATGCACCCTTTTCAAAGGGGAAGGTGCAACATCATATCATGCTTTACCCCAAAACATCTTTTTCTCAACTAAAACCAAAAGCGTTAGGGTCTTCCAGTCAGCTGTAAGGTACGGCAGCGTTCCAACATGCGGCTGGCATGGGCCCTTGCATGCAAAACAAAAACAAAGAAATCCTTCGCAATGCCTAGTGGGAAGGAAGAAGATGACCTCCTCGTACTGATAATCAAGACAAACCTTAAAATTTGGAAGTGGTTTAATGGTCAAATTGTGTGTAACTTTCTAAAATCTATAGCTTGGAGGACACATGAAAAAGAAAGAGAAGTTGGGGTTTCATATCTTAATGAATTGATATCGATACCTGTGGAAGCTTGCTATTTTTAGCAATGAGCACATGAGATGTCTGGCTAGGTTCTCTATCAAGGCAATTCGTTTCGGTAAGCAACAAAACATTGCCAATCATTCGTTGTTTTTTTATGAAAAGCACATACAATTTGCTTTCCTAACTTGGCATTAAAAACTAAATAATTTACGATTCGGTTGATTATTAAGAAAGTTTTGAAATCGATTTATTTAAATGGCATTGTGATTGGGAGAAATGTTAAAATGCATCTAGAACCAAACTGGTTGAGAGATATACCAAAATACATCAGCTGGAGGTATCTCCTGGCTGGAAGGATTTATCTTCAATTTATTTACTTGAGGAGAATCAAGTATGAACATATCAGACCTGAATTTCTATCGAGACACGAGAGAAATTAATCTCTTAGCTACACAACAAATTTGTAATACACAAGTCATTCTGGTGGAAGTTCTTTTAAAATGAGTCAACATTTGACTAGATAAGTTTCAGAGTCCTTGAAAAGTTTGCTTGATTCGTTACCATAATTCGAGGACCACTGCCGATCAATTAAGCTATTTACCTTTAACATCCTACTGTTCGGGGGTCACAAAACATACAAACTGGTCTGGCTTCCAGTCGTAAGAACTTACCCTATTTCCTAGAGAAATAAGGCTTACTATCAGTCAACTGTCTTGAACTAAGACTATAGTTTTCTGAGGTGAATTTCTTACTTGTGATGCCGTCGCATAGTGCGGGTGCTTTGCACCCGTACTGTTACTCGGAGGGAGAAAAAGTCGCATAGTCTGGACTACGTACAAAGTACGGAACATAACGATAACATTTCTTATATGGATCGCAATTGTATGAAAAACAGTATAGGCTAATAACTCAGATTTTTTCCCCACTAAAATCTTGAACTGTATAGTAAATCACAAATGTGAAAATAGCACTTCGACTTCATAGACTTTTTTATATCCACGATAATCTTAGAAGAATAACAAAACAAGAAATTGAAGAAAAAAGAAACAGATGAAGAAGAAAAAGAAGAGCATGATAATGATGATAATGAAGGAGAAGAAGGAGAACATGATCGCGTTGATCAATAAAGAAGAAAAAAGAAATCAACAGAGGAAAATGAGAGGACGAAGAAAAGGACAGAAGACAGTTGAATGACAATACTTGAGCTGTGACGTTAAAACAGATATTTCACGATTTTATTTCAGTGTCAGTTTGTCTTACTTCGTCATAGTTTTGTAATTATATTGCACATGATATTTAGAGAGTCGTATTCATTATACTTGAACATCACCGATGCCGTAACTGTGTTGTATATGTTTCTATTACTGAACTACCGTTTGGCTATCCTTGCCACCAGTACGTATTACATTCAATTCGATTTCGATTCCGTTTGGGAATACGACTATTTCTGGTTATTTCAAGAGAATGTATAGTTGGGTCATCTGGAGCACTTCCGTGACCGTGGAGTGCGAAGCTCCGTTTCTCAGTGGATTTGTCTTCTCAAAGGTCTAAATAAACATTTAGCGGGTATGCCAGTTCCAAAAGTGTGGGCGGAATGCAAGAGACCCAAAAATCCAAAATGGCCGCCGGCAACCATTTTGAACTAGACATTTTTGGGTGTTTGGCTTACAGCGCTGCTCAAAATGTGAATTCTGGGGTTTTCGAGGCCAAGAAATCTAGATCCGAGGTCAATTTGATGATTTGAACTAGTCTTGGCCCTCAAACTCAAGATGGTTGCCAATTTGGGGGTCACGAACGTCAAATGTTCAACTTCATATATATAAGCTTAATATTGGGCTACAATGGAACTCTGATTACACTGAGTTCAGTGATGGATAATTAAAATATTCAAAATGTATCGTTAGAATTCAGAGGAAACATTGTGTCACACATACATTTCCCTAAAATCCAAAATGGCCGCCAGCAGGCATTTTGAAAATTACATTTTCGGAGTTTGGCCAACGGCTTGCTCAAAGTTGGGCTTATGGGGTTTTAACGGTCAAAGGGTTCAAATTCAATGTCAATTTGATGATTTGAAATAGTCTTGGCCCTCAAATTTAAAATAGTTGGCGATTTGGGGGTCACAAAGGTCAATTCTTGAATTTCAACTCATACAATTTACAAAAAAAACCCAAATTAAATTCCACACTCTAATGAAAGCCATGTTATATTTTATTTCCCAATTTATCCGTTTTGGTAACAGCATGCATCATTCTATTGAGTCAGTGTGTAAATAGTGGATGATAGTGGGGCTAGTGGAAATGACCTAATGAAATAATTGATGGGTATGAATATTTTCCAGACACAGACACTACTCAATTCAAAAGTTCAAATTAGTTCTCAACTAATCATACTAAGTTGCGTTATTCAGGCAATGAATCAGTTATTTTAGCTAATTAAGCAGAACGTATTCCTATTGGTGTATGTTTATACACTTCAGTGATAAAAGTGAATGAGAATGAACAGACGTGGATGGACGGTAGCATTCTCCTCATCGTTAAGAATAAATTCGGAGTAAATCATAATCATGATAACACCGAATTAAAAGTTTTATATTTTATTTACTAATTTATCCGTTTTGGTAACAGCATGCATCATTCTATTGAGTCAGTGTGTAAATGTGGATGATAGTGGGGTTAGTGAAAATGACCTAATGAAAGAATTGATGGGTATAAATATTTTCCAGACACAGACACTACTCAATTCAAAAGTTCAAATTAATTATCAACTAATCATACTAAGTTGCTTTATTCAGGCAATGAATCAGTTATTTTAGCTGATTAAGCAGAACGTATTCCTATTGGTGTATGTTTATACACTTCAGTGATAAAAGTGAATGAGAATGAAAGACGTAGATGGACGGTAGCATTCTCCTCATCGTTATGAATAAATTCAGAGTAATTCAATTATAGTTCTACAGAAATAATAAGCACATCAGTGATGTGGTGCTCATCTGGCATCCAGTAAAGAAATTCAAGCAATTTTCATTTTTCCCCAAGGTAACTGTAATGAATAAATAACATGTGTATTTCGAAATCGACACATGCAGGAAAAGAAGCATTTTCAGTGGTTTTCCAATAAATTTTGCATAAATAAATATTAATTTTGCATAAATAAATATTAATTTTGCATAAATAAATATTAAAATAACTAATTTTCTGGATAACATTTTATCATTACACATACAAAGTCTGTGTACCTTATGTTCCTATACCAGATAAAAAAAAATCAAAATCGTTCGACAAATGAGGGAGAAGAAGCATTTTTGGTGATTGTTGATAATGTCCCATAAATTACCGTAAGTAATATCAAAGACAAAATCTGAAAAATCCGTGCAGCAGTTTAATTCATTTTATGTAGCTGTACACCTCGTCCTGATGAAAAAAAACACACACACCCACTCACACAAAAATCAAAATTGGTTTAGAAATAAAGGAAAAGAAGCACTTTTTGTGATTTTCGAATAAATTTTGCATACATTAACAAAGATAATTTTCTTGTCAAAATTTCCGTGTAGAAGTTCGATGAACCTCATGTAGCTCTACCAGACGAAACACACACACTCAAACACAAATCAAAATCGGTTGACAAATGAAGAAGCAAGTTAACAAAAATATTTTTTGACAAAATTTCAGAATTGTATGTAGAGGTTAATCGGTGTACCTTTTGTAGCTCTACCAGATTATAAAAAAAAGTTAATAAATAAAGCAGAAGCTTTTTTGTTGTTTTAGAAAAATGCACATAAATTAGGATATTTAATGAGTTTCAAAATTCTGTATAGAACATTTGAATCCCTACCTAGTCCTATCGTATAAAGCGAACAGATTTGAAATCGGAGAAGAAATGACGAAGAAACATTTTGAAGTAGTAGTGGATGGACGACGCCACAATGGACGCTAGATGAGGAATGCCAGACGATAGACGATAGACGACGGAAGTCACACCATGGTATAACCTCAATGGATGTACATACATCGTCAAATAACTAGAATTCACCTAAATACATATAGTGGGCAGTGTCTAAAGTTACCACACCTGGCTTTTCAGATATCTTTCAGGCTTTCAGGACATAATCGTTAAAAATATTTCCAACATTTATTGAAGTGTATAAGCAATGCACTTGAGTAACCACACACTAATAGGAATACGTTATGCATAATTTGCTAAAATAATTGATCCAGTGCATGAATAATAATACATGTTCGTACGATCAGTTGAGAACTAGCCTAATCTTAACTTTTGAATAGCCCTATTCTATTGAGCGGTGTCTTAGAAAACTGTGCATACCAATCAATTCATTCACTCTTAAAAAATTGAGTAAACTTAGTTGGGCAACATTGACCAATTTCTGTAACTCAAACTCACTCAACTGTTGGTCATATTCTAATCAACCATTATGGTCAAACTTTATTCATACAGTTGGGTAATCTTGAACAAACGTTACACGCTTGGTCAATAATTTACCAAGTATTGTGTGAGAAATAGTACTTTACCCAATACAGGGAAAACACATATAAGCAAAAATTATATTTACCCATATCATAGCCCCCTTTCCCCCGTAAGATTAAGAAATTGCACCAGTTTCATAACCAAGGCATTTCAGATGATTTAAACATGTTAGTAGTAAAGCATGATTATGTAAGTCAAATAATTAGGCAGTGATTATGCAATACATGAGCACCGTTGCATTTACACAGTGGTCATGGTGGTTGGACATAGCAGGGCAGAATGATACAGAGTGGCCAGGTTACTGATTACTAGTATCCAATCCATGTATTAGACTAAAAATTTCACAACTCAATACCGTGACGGAAAAACCTAAGAAGGAAAAATGGGTAGGATCTGGCATTCTTGACTTCCCCCGATTGTGTCGCTGTCTTTTAAATCAATACCGGCAGTCTATCGGCTATAATGAGAGACTGCCACGATATCACTTACGTCCGACATAAGGAGGAAGAGGAGGAGTAAGAGGAGGAGGAGCATGAGTAGGAGGAGCACGAATAGGAGCGGGAAGTGCAGGAGAAGGAGCACAGTGTTCAGGAGGAGCTGGAGGAGCAGGGGAGAAGGAGAATGGGGAGGAGAAGGAGCAGGAGGAGCACAAGGAGGTGGAGGAGGAGGACTGGGGCAAAAGGGGGAGGAGCAGAATTCGAAGCCGGAGCAGGAAAGAACAAAGAAGAAATTGCATTTGATATACTTGGTAGTGTTTAAAACGATTTTCAGCACTTGTGATAAAACATTGTTTTTTTTTTTTCATTTACATCATGTTGTCAACCAAGTTGTTCTTTTCATACTGGGGATTTGTCATTGTAGTTAAAATAATATTGCTTCATCACAAAATTGTGACATATTTTTCCTTTTTGATTTGTAGGTGGTAGGTATACATAATATTAGACGTTACTTTCATCGTTCTGTCTGTGTTATTATTTTGTAACTTCGTGTAGTTGCATAGCTAAATAACTGATGTGGTTACATTCTATTGTAGTCTTACTGTTTGCGTTTTGTTGCCAGCAGTTAGTATAAACAAGATTCTCGTTGAATATTAGGGAGTGGGCTTATTTCCTTGTGGAACCACAGTCATTCTCGGTTACTTTACACTATTTATGTGCTGATACCAATGAGGTTGCCTTCTCTTTTATTAGTTTTAATCTAATTGTATGATACATATGCATTGAGGAAAATTCACATTTTCGTAAGTTTGATTAAATCCACATATAAGCATAATTAATGAATTAAGAAAATTACCCAGAGAGGCATGGGCGTAAATCCGGTCCGAGGAGTGAGGGGGGGGGAATGATCGATGAAATTTCCAAATTTTGGGGACACCCCAAAACTCAAGAGCTATTTCTTGAAAGGGGGACACCTGTAACGTGAAAAACACCCTAAAATTGGCATATAGCTTTCATTGTGATTACATTTTACACTTTTCGCGTAATGTGTTTCTCGATATTTTGTTGTAATATAAAAACAATAAATAATATAGCATTAAATTTTGCAGTTGGGTCTATCAATGAACGAGCAAGCGAAGTGAGCGAGAAATTTTTTACGACCTGTGAGAATGTATGGTGTCTAATAACAACTTATAAAAGGGGAAAATATTTCTGAAAATTAATGTCTCAAATTCAGAGACTGAAACACCTTCAAACGTAATAATATCAAATATTGATGCAAGCGAGCGTAGCGAGCGAGCCTGAGAAAAATTAAAGTAAGTTGCTCGAACTCGTTTCAAATTCGGGGCACAAATTAAAGAGGAAAAGGGGATATTTTAAGAACCAGTATCGCTTAACAAAAGGCGGTAGCGGAAGGTAAATTAGAACGGGTGCCTCTAAAATGTGAAAAAAGCCATTGTCACAAGGGAGGCTTATCAGAGGTGGAAACATTGACAATTGTTTTAACTCAAAAGAAACCGATTGGGCTCCATAGTTTGTTTTCTACATTTTGTTGATAGTAAGATGTTTCACTAGGCCTACATTTTGCGTTATCTGAGCACTAAATAGGGATATGGATATAATGCCCATTTGGACCAATGGAACACACGTTAGTAATGAATATGAATGAGGGATATTAAACCGTAATTCAGAAAATAATATATCTTTCGCATTTAAAACATATAAATGTTTCTAATAATTCAATAAACACAGAAATACTTATTGAAAAGTGGGGTTATATTGTACAGATCACCCCCCCCTTCCCGAAAAGTGGTGGGATATATACCCCCCAATCCCCCTTCTCCCTATTTACGACAGTGTTCTTAAATCGGGCAGTTGAGATTGCTGGTCTCTGTAAGGCAGTATAATACTACACTAAAAAACCAACGTTTTGAATAAATGTAAGTAAAAAGTCGGAGGAACTACACATTTTCAAAATAATTGATTATAACTATACGATCATGCAGTGGAGACTACCTCTATAACAAGGCCATACAATTTTCCAGGCCGAAATGTATTATTATTGAGGGACAGTGCAAGCGAGGGAGCGAAGCGAATAAGCCAGGAGCTTTTGAGTTTTTTTTAGAATTAAAATTGGACGATCTTAAGCATTTCAAAGGCATTTCAGGAGAAGTTCTCACTAAATAGCAATTTTATCAATGATTAATTAATTAATCAGTTTACTTTGTTCTTGAAGGCTGTGTGGTGTGTGGTGTTGTGACTGTGTGTGTGGGGGGGGTTTGTCGGCACCCCCCCCCCCCCCGCTCGAAGTGGGGAGCTTATTCCCATGCTCTGGCGATTTACGCCAGCGCAGAGAAGTGAGACGTGCTGGAATAGTTTTTTTCTCAAGTCACGCCCTCTGTATGAAGATGCCAATCTGCTGATGTATCGTTTTTAACAAACTTCACAAAAAGTAACCAGCGGGACTTGAACCTGTCATCTCCTGCTTTCCGGGCAGCGACACTACCACCTGCCTATCCCTGGTTGGTGGCAGTGACACGATGAACTTCCAAGGCTATAAATTCTGACATTGTCATGTTAATCAATATAAGATGGACCAAGTGTATTGAATAAATAACAAAACTTATTCATAGACGAGAAATGAATGAATTTCACAATTCTGTACCATACATGTACGCAAACACGCAATAGATTTTTTTTCATGATGTCACTATCCGGCAGGAAAGCCGTGAACGCCTGTCATTCCCAATAGTAGTAGCGGCCTTCTTGCGTGAGGGTATATAACCATAAGATTCGAGATATAGCAATGCTATAGTTTGTACTACGGGAAAATATAGATTTATAGGTCCACGTAGCCTTCGGCATGGTAACAAAAAAAAAGATTCTGAGTAATTACAAAAAGTAAATTACATTTGTTACGTAGGATACAAATATTTTCACGGATCAAACGGACTTAATAAAAATTTAGTTACATCACTTTTAGACAGAACGGAATTCTCCAACAAAATTATTTTGGCAACCCGTTTGCAGGCCATTTAGGAGACTACATATAAAGCGTAAGGTATAGCTCATATAGAGATTTGTTGAAGAATACGTTTTGGATAATCATCAATTAACGATATAAATTCAAATTTTGCATGATGGATTAAATAGAATTGGTGTTCCAAACAAAATGAATATAACCTTGTCATAATAGTCATCGCGGGATAATTCTACCAATATTAAACTCTACTTATGGGTATAATCTCTAGTCCTAAACCTGATGCTAACCTTATTTCGACATTGGCCCCTCCATTTTTTTAAAGAAAGCATTACGACCAATCCATTTCATTTCTGCGAAAAGGGATCGAGTAAAAATCAAGTAGCGGGCATGTGGGCATGCTTGAGATCTCGTGCATTGCATCTCGTGGACGGCAGAAGGGCTCTTGCATACTATATTTCCCAAGTGTTACAATGGCGCCTGAAGATAGTTATTACTTTTTGTTACCGTTGATGTCGTTTGAGTTACCATGCCATCACAAACTGAGCGACAAACGCTGGTTTCTATTTAGAAAATAAGGCGGGTTATCCATATCCAATTTTTTTTAAGGAGATTTTTCTTTGTGGTGTGTGCGATGATATCATACGGGGCGGTTGATCTCATATCACGCTGATAGCTAATTACTGCAGTAGCAGTAACAAACGGATTGTAGCATTAACTGTATAATCTTAAACACCCCGCTCCCTTACACGAGCTACCCAAAATAAAAAGACAGAGTAAAGAAGACAGAAGATGAATCACTATCGTAAATGAAAGAACAACGAGACACAAGAAATGCCACGTTGTGGAATGACTTTGGTTTGCCTCACAAATCTTCACTTCTGGCATATAACCGCTTACCTATGTCATATCCTATTGCATTTTTACCTGTGGTAATTTTACTTTGGAAATTATAACTCGAAAACTCGAACAGCGTTCGGAAGCTTCCCGTGCCTTTCCCGTGTGAAAACATATGACTCTGTAAGGACATGAAATATAGCATATCGTCACCCTCATGGAATGATTTGACAGTTTTTAGAAAAACACGAAAAACAAGATGTTTTTCTCAGTTTTTAATTCTTATTCAAGATTCAAATCATAACAGTGCATTTGAACAAGACAAGCAAACAAAATACACGTGAAATGACTCTTTAATGGTACTTTGTTGAAAATGGTATCGCGTATTAGGCTTATTTAGGTTAGACTTAGGCATTTTTAAGATTGACTTTAGTAAAAAAAAAAAAGTGACTCAAGCACAAACCTATGAGCATTCCAACAATACATGTTTTTACTGTGTGGATTGAGATAAATCTGAGTCACAGATAAGTCTCAGCTCGATTACTAAGGCAACTGCCATATTGATGTGACAATAGGACTTAGGCAGTTAATCAATTCTCCTATTGGATGATTGAACAACTTAGGAGTAAGGCAACTATATCACTAGCTGTAACTCAGTTAGCAGATTGGACTTAGGTAAAAACCTGATTTGTGGAATTTTTTGACTTGGGCAGTTGTTTTATGCGGGTGACGATATGTAAAGGGAAAATGAAAATTATTGAATACATGTGATCCCCCAAATCTTTCCCAGTCCTTGTTTCTACACAGTATTGTTACAATCGTTAATATATTTCAACACTGTAGGTGATGCTTTGTTTATGTCAAATATTGTCACTTCACCAGAGAAAAGCTAAAAAATGGCTACACAGAATGAAACAATGACGAAATCAACGCGTCATCAGAAACTAGGAAATAAAATGAAATTAATAGCCTTATGATAACGCGTGTTGCAACTGCCTAGGCAGTCATTTCATGTTTTGCAGTCGACTCATTAAGATGTTCACGATGCATGTGGAATTGCTTGCCTTGTTTCTGCTTCTTCATTTGGGGCATCACGCAAATAGCCAAGAATCATCTTATTCATTTTTATTGTGAGTTTTTTGCTTTTATCAATACTATCTATTTCGTTATGATCCGTGATTTAATTATATATCTGTAATACTGAATGCGACCATATGTACACTAGCCTAAATCATCATCAACTATTTGTTGACGTTGCCAATACACGTATTTTTAACGGCCTCGAGGAACATCTGAAAAGTCACAGCGTTGTTTTCTATCACATGACAGTCTTTCATTGAAAACGCCCAACCCGGAAAATATATTTTACTGGTCAACTGGTCATAAACTGGTCATCAAAACGTACGTCGTATAGATGACTATTTCACGACGTTAATATGACGTCTTTATATGACCGCAATTTTCCCATTTGTGTATGATCACAATATGACGTATATTTGACATCAATTTTTGACCACTTTAATGACGTCTTTTTCAGACCAGAATATGACGTGATTTTTACATCAATTATTTACCTTTTTACCTCGCCCATTAAGACCCGCTTTTTATGTCAGTTATTCAACACATTTTACGGCTTTTTCAAAACATAAAATTTAAATGAATTTAAAGGAGAAATGAAGTTTATCTAAATGGATAATATTGGAAGTCGAAACATTTTTTTGCAGTGCAGTATCGTGCAGACGGACATTTATTGAGCCATTTAGCCCCACCGCAAAATATCATTATATTTATCTATTTATTTTCTGAGGATCTTTTTAGTGGAGTGCAAGTATGGGTAGCGTACTTTTTACGGTTAATTGTCCTTTTTTTCAATAAAAAATGAGATATTGGTAATTTTAATCAATTAGTGAATTAATTTATTAATTAGGAGGGGACTTTGATGGGGGAGCAAGTGCCCCCCCCCCGCACCTTCCTATTGTTACGCCACTGGATGTCTTAAGACATACTGGCGGATATATCATGAAAATGACGTAAATACGGCGTAATTATGACGTGTTCAGCTTTCAAAGGACATTGTATATATTGATGAGCTAATTTGCATAATTGGCAATGGCAACAATTTCAGCATTATTTACATTCAGGTTTGAGGTGTTTTATAATAATTTTTAACACTGTTTCCAACGGAGGAAATCTCAGTGAAGTCAATTTATATTCTCACATAATTATGATTCTCCCCTTTGCAAACAAAATTCAGAAGTTATAATGTAACCATGACGTTTGTTACCTTTAGTTAGGGACGGTATATATGGGAGTCCAAATCAATTAGACTATTAATATATCAATCACGTATGCACCTAGAGTCTGTGGCCAAACTGTAGATGGTCAATGCCGTAAAGGGGTAAAGACATAATGAGCAATCTCCGTCTGAGTCAGTATGGAGAACATCAGCCAGGCAGAAATAATCTTTGAAGATTGGATCACCTTCGACCAAAACAACAACAAAACAAACAATTGTAGTTTTAGGGAAGGGTTAGAATTGTGGAATAGAATTAGGAAGAAGTTCGGTTTAAGAGAAGGATAGGATAGGCTTCGTAAGTATAGAATATGCGTTGCGTACTTATATGATAAGCCCTTATAATTTTTTTAATCATTTATTTAGATGTAGGACGTCATTTCCTGACGTCATATAGACGTCTTTACGACGTATTTCTACTGGTCATAAACATGTCGTCATGACGTCACAAAGATGTCTTATTAGTCAAAAGAAAGACCCCTTTAATGGCTTCTAATTTGTCCTTAGACTATTTCAACGGTAATGAGTTTTATTAAACCTTTCGATCTTCTCACATTCCCAAATTAAGCAACAGTTACTCGAGTTTGCAAGGCCATGTAATTGACCAATTAAATGTCTGTTTTTTTTTTACCTCGAAGCGAACGACTCCACTCTACAATTAATACAAGAGTAGTATAACAAAGAGCAGTTTACTTACAGTTTTTTTCACCTAGGATAACGATTTACGATGTTATAGTTGAATCATAATGAGTGACACTTTATGGACGACTATAATTTCAGTTGACTGAACATCCATTCAAATGGTCTCATACAAATTTTATAATCATTTCTGCCTTGGATACTTTAACCAACAAGAAACAGTAAGAGATTCCGTACACTCTTAAAATTCCCAGGTCAGACTGACTCGGAAAAGAAATCCGTTGGGGGCATGCCCGGAAAAGGGTCAATTTTAAACAAATTGCTGGTCAAGGTTGACCAAAATATGAGTCAACCTGACTTGGATTTTGGTCAAACTTGACCCGGAATGTGGTTAAACCTGACCCTTTTCCGGGTGTGCCCCAATGGATCCTTCCTCCAAGTCAGACTGACCGGAATTTTTAAGAGTGTATATTAATTGGTTCATAACATATTTAGCTATGTGCAACCTCTTCCAAATTCAGGAATCATTGTTACGTACATTTTAGATGATCTCCCAAGTTTTGCATGTTCCCATTTACAAAGAACCTGTCTCATCTACTTATACCTACGATTTTGATTGTGTCAATAACTTTCTCTGTGACACAATAAAACCAAATTATGTAGAGAAAAGAAAAGTGTTGATACAATGCAATTCACATAAGAAATAAACACCTTGATATGGCATCCAGGATTGATTCTTAGATGGTGAGTAAGAACATGTCATTATGTGAGAAAAACAGGTATCATAATATACCTTTTGCTTTAAGTCCTGATCACAACACCGTGACCGTTACAATCGGTGTACATAACAAGTGGCGTGGTACAGGGTACTGAAAGTTAAACAATTCGTTGATGTGCAATCCGGAATACAAGCAGTCAGTTCGTGCAATTATTAATGAATCTAAAACTTCATTTAATCAAGGTGAACTTGTAGCCATTGCCTGAGATATCTGTAAACTGAAAATTAAAGACTTTACAATGATGTTTACAAAAACATTGAAGAAAAATGAACAGCTCATTTAACAAGCTTGAACAAAGATATAATCATTTGTCACAAAAGATACCAAAAGTGAGAAAGATGGTATTGATTTAAACGAAGTAAAAGGTTTAATTGAGGGGTACTATAGAAAACAATGTGAAGGAGCCCGAAATGGAGCACCAGTTGAATTCTTTGTGTCCATAAAAAGTATTTCGAAGAAAGAGAAACACGTAACGCAGAAAAAAGTCACTTACGGGAATGAGGATAGGGGGGGGGGGTGAAACAGAATAATGAAAGCGTTATTAGACATATTTTCAAGTTTTATGCTAATTTGTACAAGTCAAAGTCAAAAGAACGAAAAGCTATCACTGAATTAATCAGCTAGTTTATACGTTTACAGCTTTACGCTAATTCAAGGGAATCACAGTTACAAGTAATTGCTGTGCTGTTTTCTCATATACAGACTGCGTATTATTCTTGTTCACGATAATTTTTAATTACATGGCCTTGCAAACTCGAGTAACTGTTGGTTAATTTGGGAGTGTGAGAAGATCGAAAGGTTTAAGTCAGATCATATACGCTAATTCAATGGAATCACAGTTGCCACAAGTAATTGCTGTGCTGTTTTCTCATGTACAGACTGCGTATTATTCTTGTTCACGATAATTTTTATTGTCAGCCCTAACGTTAGTACTGCTATACAGGCGCGGATCCAGAGTCGGACTTTTATGGGGTGGTTATTCTTGGCGCGATGTCCAGCGCCGTTGTCGTCTTCGCTTTGAAAATGGTGCATAAATGGCTTGATTTGGTGCTTACTTTTTAGCAATATTCTTGTTTCCTATTCCTTAATTTTTAAAGAAAACGCAAGAGATAATGATTTCTTTTTTAAAATAAATGCATAAAATGGGTAAATTTAGTGATGCATTTTGTTGGCAATTCTCTCCGTTTTCCTCCCCCCCCCCGGCGTTATTCCCTTTCTTTCATTTTCTTTTTCAAAATTATTATTATTATTGCTTTAGAGGAGGCAATCACGTCCCATTGCTCACTCCCTGTTACTCTGGGGTCAGAAAAGCTCGTTAGGAGGGAAAAAGACGAAAACTGAGACTAGGAGAAAGTTTTAAAAAGAGAGAGAAAGAGGAAGAGCTCTCTCTTTGTCCCCAGATCTCCCCAGAGAGAGAGAGAGAGGAGGGGGCTAGTAATATATTGCATCGCATGGCAATGATTTTAATCAATAATCATTAAATCTAAACTGTCATGTCAACCTATAATTCGCTATACACTTATTTCAGGGACAGGTTCAAAAACAACTTTATATGATTTCAACTAAATTCATGAAGCGCCTATACACATTTTAGTAGTCGAACTTTATTAGTAAAACCCCACGCAAAAGTTGGCCTTTGAGGAGGGAGGAATATGATAACACGCCATAAAATAATGTTTTTTTTTGTCAAACATCAATATAAAGTTAGCACGCATTCATCTACTATCTATATTCTTTCACCCATTTGTTTTCTTATTTCAATCACCATTTTTCGGTGACAGTTCCAGGTTAAAAAGAACTTAGATTTTCTCTAATCTTAAAGGGTATATCCAAGGGGAATTCGACAATAAGTGTTGAATGCAGTTAATGTGCGACATGTGTGTTGAACTAAGTTAAATTGTGATGCGAATTATATTTATGTATATGTTATTTTTTATACTCGAGGTCATCGGGTTATCTGTCTGTGCTATTGCAAGAAACTAAAGTTTTGTGGGAGGGATTTTTCTTTTTCTATTTAAACCAGGATCTGGCGTATGTAGCTTCCCTGGCAAGGGAACAGCACTCACGAAACCTCTCTGTGGTGCCTCTAGATATTACATAGTTTTTGGCCGGTGAGGCCCGAGTATCGGCACCAGATTATGGCCATATACTGAAATCATTTGGCAAAACTATGCATTGTCCTGTATTTCCGTGGTGTTGAAATAAAAGGACAATGTGCTTTTCCCTTGCTTCACCCCCCCCCACTCAATAGCACCATGCCACTATACGTGTGCACTGTTTAAAATGCCAATTCCAATCTTGACACCGTATGGCAATGGCAAAGAGTTAGGAAGCAGTTCCTCATTTTAGGACACAATGTAAGCCTACGATCATCAAGTTCTGTTTTTAGGTGTTTGTTGTGAAATCTGATAGTCCGACATTGCTCATCTGTTGAAGGCCTACTAATTATATATTCACAATAATGCTGTGATGGAAATCCGCTTTGTCAGCATTCTATCTAGGATGCAATTTCTGCGTGCCGGAGGACTGCCGGTGTACTCAGCATTCTGAGGGTGGAGTGAGAGGTGGAATTATATTTCGGATTGGTATTGATGGAGCAGGATGGCTGGACATATGTATGGATTGCGTAGGGCTTCTTAATGTAGTTTCTAGGAATAAAGAATTCTGATCTTAGAGCAGATGTAGGGTCCCCTTTTGCCCATATCAATAATAAGGATTTGCATTCATATGAGAATTGACTTAGATTTGAGGATTGCATTGATGAGTATTTGTTAGAGAGACATGGATTTTATTACAGATAGATTTTCTCGCGATTTGCAGGATGAATATAAGATGGATCGGAGCTGACTTGTATCTCGCAGTGACGTGACGTCTCGATGATTGATTGAAGTTTGATGATCTGCAATAGAATCTAATTGACTCGATTGATTGATTGATTGATTGAATTGATTGAGAGATGGGTAAGATTGGATCCATTGCAGATGAATATATTAGGATGCGATGGATTTGATTCGACAAGATTGCGGTGGTCCTGGAGCCACTTGCCTGGCGAAGCATGACATTCTCAACTGTGAATCATCTGCGCGCGAGCACACTCCAGCGGGTCAGCTAGACTATCGTGCAAAATATGGCTATTTTTCAAACTTTAAATGATACTATTAAAATAGAAGTTTGTGCGAAGTCGCTCCTCATTTCGCTAAAAAAAAACCTCTCCAAACCCTTTAGTGATTCATCTGGAGCTAAGAAACTAGGTTACCAGGTGCGTAAGGTCTAGAGAAGGACACTGGTGCGATCATAATTATGATGTGAGAGAGTATTAGAACACAAAAGTTTGGACAGTATGCGGTCCCCGCGACTAACTAGTTCGTACAGAGTTATTCGTTCGCAGATTCACCAACATTGGCACATTAATTCCCTATCGGCGATAGGAAATTCTGCCTACAGAGTCAGTTCAGACTATAATGCATCAGCAAATGGAGGGAAAGCTGGAATGGCTCTCAATGCTATTTATACTTTTTAAGGCAAGCTTAACTTGATCGTTTTACACACCCCGAGGGCGGAGTTTTCAAAATATAGCGGCTTCATTTTAGATCACACCTATTAATCGCTAGGACACTGGCTACGCTATGGGTAAACAATCACAACTATTGTCAACTGCACGAATATTCTTTTCAGTCCAAACTCTGGAACCCTACATGCTTACATCAGTGCACTTTTTCAAGTCATTCAAATGGAGGGGTTCGACGGAGAGAGAGAGAGAATCGCGAGTGGAGGCAGAGGGCATTAATTTAAATCTCTCTCTCTACAATATCATACGCATCCTTCTCGAGGATTTTAAGACGACCAAAGTCATGGTAACCTCATAGTAGTGACGACCAGTAGGAGACAAATGTAACTGTATTGATTTGGGCTGATTTGTTTGGCGATACGTGTGTGTGTGTTAGGTGTCGGAGCGAGTAGTCAGATGTCAGGTGTGAGAGAGTTGCTTTGAGGAATAAACCAAAGAGAGAAGCTGGATTTGAGAACAGTTGCATCTTGATCTGCTCATGGCTTGTGAATCAATCATTTTAGGCACGCACCGCGGCAGCTCAGGGCCATAGGCCTACTGCACACTGTAAAAGGGCGGGTGTCACTGTATGCGTATGGCGCGAACTACAGTGAGAGCTGAGATGCAACAAGCAGAATCAGGCCCGCTCGGACGCACGTTGACAACAACGAGAGGAATCCTCACAGAGAATTTAAATCTGCGCTGATATCAAAAGCGAATGTTATTACAGCATCAAATTGTAAATCCCGTGTTGTAAATATGATGTCTCTAGCGGGCATTGGGAAGCTAGTTATCATCAGGTTCTGCAGCTGATACCAGACAATACACGCGATGCCCAGCATCTGAGCTGAGCTAGTAGCCTAGCCAGACTACAGAGTTTCACTTTACGTGCGCTCGAGGCGCCAGAAAAATACCGTCTATAGTGAAAATTTTGTCCAACAAAATATTTACTGTATGAGGCAATATATTTTTGACAAATACTTTATTCATTTTTCGCCGGAATATATTTTGTCGAATATATGTTCATCAAGTATTTTTCGTACGATACATTTCTGTCGAATATCATTAATGCCGATTTTAATGGAATATATATTTTTTGTGTCGAATAAAAATTTTCTGTCGATAGATTTCTTGTCAAAGGTACCAGTGTATGGCACCTAATCTTGCAGAAATAGTTTTATCAGACTGATCTGTGTATAGGCATAAAGTTTTATAAAATGATTGGTCCAAACATGATTTGTGAACATGATTTTGTCAAACGTAATATTTGTTGAATATTATTGTCAATATCTTATATTTTTTTCGTACCAAATACTTTCGGGTTCTACAAGTAATTTTGACAAATATATATTTTTTGTCGAATTAAGTTTCTGATAATATACACTGTTTAATGTGTGTGTTGTCAGATATAATGTGTTTTAGTTCACATGTATATTCTTTGTATCGAACTAAATTAGATTTGGTGTGAGAGACACTATCTCTTTGTCAATGAGTTAAATGTAGAATATACATTGATGTAACTATACATTATTTGTCAAAAGTGTTTTATGAGTATAAGATAAAGTTTGTCTCAAATGATTATTTTATTTTTGCGAATAATTTTTTGTGTAGAGAGTAATTATTTTTGTAGGACTGATTGATTTTTATTGTCAATTTGAAAAGATTTTATGAATGTATCAATGCTCTTCTACTTTGTGTGATGCCGTATAAAATATATGCATATTTCTCTGATGAAGATCTACATTATTTTTTGTCGAGATATTTCTGAGGTACAATATGTAGAGAAATGATATTCAAATCCACAGATATTCTGGCCGAATGATTTTAGGTCAAATATATTATTTTGTCAATGATGAGTGGACGGAACATATCACTACCAATTCGTCGACACTACAATCTTGTGTTTTTACGAGTATATTTGTAAGTGCGACACTATAGTGTTCGAGATGAACATAAAAATTTATAAAATCGAGTTCAAATCTTTTTGTGTGCGGGGTGGAATGAGACATATTTATATAGTCAAATATAATATTTTTGTGGGAGAGGTCGGTGATACAATATATAATTGCTTCTGAATTTCCTTTATGGCTTGCCTAATAGTCCCATTTTAATGCGCTCACCGTACCGTGGCAGCAGAAGCTCTCATACTGTGGATGTGAGCACGCTAATCTTGCAGAAATAGTCTTATCCACAATACAATACCGTGGGATTTAAGTAAACATCGCTCGAGTAAAGCTTATTTTGTCTATAGAGATAAGAAGTGCTATCAAATATCATATCATATAATGTGTAAATTTGTGAGAACATTTTGAATATAAACAGTAATAAGTTGGTTGAAACATTATATAAATGAAGTGGCACTGACATATATTACAATGTAATAAATCCCCATATTATTACGGTCAAATACTTTTGGTCTAATAATTTTGACAAAATATATATGTGATTAGATCGAGATATAAGAGTTTTGTCGAATAAGTATTATGCAAGATACTCGATTAAAATCTGTGTGAAGTTTTAGTAATTTGTAGAAAAAGAATAAATGCAGTTTTTGTTCTTCTTTTGTCAAAATGGTGTATATGGTTGGTGTGGTGTGTAATCGAATAT
This sequence comes from Eucidaris tribuloides, assembly GCA_001188425.1. Classification (NCBI taxonomy): domain Eukaryota; kingdom Metazoa; phylum Echinodermata; class Echinoidea; order Cidaroida; family Cidaridae; genus Eucidaris; species Eucidaris tribuloides. The sequence goes on along the minus strand of JZLH01S0052073.1, from coordinate 25,757 downwards.
ATTGATATCTTGTAATTTAGTTTATTGCTTTAATAATTCTCTCGCATCTATATTCTTGTCACGCATGTCGAGAATAGTGTGATATTTATTGGTCTGCATTCTTACATTTTGTGAAACTCATAAGTTATGGGGAAGTGTTTTTTTTGTCAGTCATATTTTGGTCAATATAATATTTTGTCGAATAAATTTCTGTGAAATATGAAATTTTTTTGCGAATGAATTTATGTCAAATAAAATTTTTGTCAAATGCTTTGTGTCGAATATAGTTTCTTTGTGAATATATTTTTGTGCAAATGATTTTGTCAAATGTATATATTATCAAAATATAATTTTTGTCGAATGATTTAGGTCAAATATATTTTTTTGTCAATGATTGTGTCGAACATTATATCTTGTCGATACATTTTGGTCATCGGAGCACATATTTTAGTCAAATGTGTTTAATGAAATGTAATTTTAATGAGTCAATATTTTTTTGTGTGCAGTGGAATGAAAATACTTTATTAGTCAGAATATAATTTTGTGGAAGTGGAAACAAATATCTTTGATTCGCTTTATGGGCTTG
>JZLH01S0052073.1:14015-25167 GCA_001188425.1 Eucidaris tribuloides | reverse complement strand
AGAGGGAGGGGTGAGAACAGCTGCGTGGATTGCAGCGATTTCAATGCGGCTGTGGGGGGGCACATCAAGTGCTCCAAATTAGAACGATAATTGGAAATAATGAGAAATGTGCGAGACAGCGCAAAGTCCTTATGCGGCAGGTGGTCGCGGACTATCGCTTAAAGGGCCCTGGAAGCCAGGGGCCTCTAGACGTCTCTCTGGTGACAATCTGCAGCTTTACTTTGGCGATTTTATCTCAGCCAACAAATTAATTAACAGCTTCATTGACACATACAGGTAAATCTTCAGTGGAGTGCATATTTTCTGAATATACTCAATGAATTATTAAATAAAGGGATTATCTCAGAGTAGTGAAATGCGATGTTAATAGAATTTGCATTCATATTGTCTTCTCTCTGTACTTAGAATCGCAACTGCCCAGATCTTATTAATTTTAACAACATGATCAGACAAAAAATGAACATCAGATATAATAAATTCAAATAAAAAATTCCGCCCTTGGACTTATTAACATAACAATGTCAAACTATACATCCTTAGGTATTTGTTCCTTGTTCGTCGTGCCAATGCCGGAACCACGCGTTTAGCTCGGTGGTAATTGTCGCACCACGGATACTGTAGATGACGGGTTCGAAATCCTGGTTCATTTTTTCTTGACATGTTTGTTTAAAATTATAGATCTGAGCGATTTGCGACCTAAAATCAGAGAAGAACAAATGAATCAATTTATTCCATTACCATGATGTCATGAAATATTATCGAATTGGAAACAGCAAATGAACTGCTACTGATAGGGCGCTAAGTTCCGTTTAAAGAATTTGTATATTGTATTCTTTTTATTTCTAAGCATTCGTGCAGTGAAAAATACATATAAGATACGGCTATATACGTTGGCAAGATTAAGTACACAGATGTACAATCACATATAGGCTAATAGGTGATATATTCATGATAGACTTTATCCTCTTTCAATTCGTAGTTTGGGTAATTAGACAATGTAGAATAGCTTTGGGGAGGTGTGGGAGGGGGTTATGGGAGGGGCTCCCGAGCGTAAGAACAAATGCACTTTTAAAATCTACATTTTCGCTTCCTTTAAGCTCACAAATTTCTCAATCCGATTTGTAATTCTGGCTAATTATACAAATTATTTATTATAGCCTTTTTTGGAGGGTCTGGTTTTAGGCCTTAACATAAACACATGGGTAGAGGGTCTGGTGGCAGTGTGCGAAGCCAGGATTTGATCTTTAGGGGGCGGGAAAAGTATACGAAGGAGCGAAGCAAACCAAGCACCGGCAAGCGGAGGAGAGCGAGTGCGGGGGGGGGGCTAGGAGGTGTGTGGGAAGGGGATGTCCCTCCCCCTTCACGCGAGAGCTTTTTGCATTTTTGACGCTGTTAATCGTTGAAATTGGTGATGTTTTAGGGATTTTTTATAAATCTAAACCAGTTCCTACTGATTAAGATAAAGTAGTATATTGCTGTCTAGATATTTCAACAGGAACTAGCCGAAAAACGTGCTAGGGCGGAGGGTTGTGGATGGGGGCGTCCCCCCTCCCACGGGAGAGCTTTTGCAATTGATGCTGTTACATCGTGCATTTGGCTGCATGTTTTGGGTGATTTTTATCCAATTTAAAACAGTCATATGATTAAGATAAAGTAGTATATTGCTGTAGATATTTCAACAGGAACTAGAGAAACGCAGCTCAGGTGGCAGGGTGTGGGAGGGGGGTGTTCCCCTCCCACGGGGAGAGCTTTTTGCAATCTTGGATGCTGTTAATCGTGGCAATTTGCGTGCATGTTTTTGGGATTTTTATCATTAAACAGTCCTACTGATTAAGATAAAGTAGAATATGCCTGCAGATTATTTCAACAGGAGCGAGCATGGGGGAGGCGTTTGGGAAGGGGAGTCCCCTCTCCTACGCGTGAGAGCTTTTTTGCATTTTGATGCCGTTAACGTGCAATTGCGGTACATGTTTTTGGCCATCTGTTATCGACCTTCAATAGTCCTACTACATTAAGATAAGGTATAATTTGCTGTATGATATTTCGACGAGCGAACTAGCGAAACGAGCGATGGTGGGAGGCAGTGTGGGATGGGTGTTCCCCCACTCCCACGGGGAGGATTTTTGCAATTTTGATGCTGTTAATCGTGCAATTGTGGTGATGGTTTTGGGGCATTCTTATCATTTAAAACAGTCCTACTTTATGTTAAGATAAAGTAGAATATTGCCCTGCAGATATTTCAAATTAAAATAGAAGACGAAATCAAGACCCCCACAAATTTATTATTTACCACGCCATAATGAATTATTGGGCAAACAAATTGTTCTGCCCCCCCCCCCACCAAAAAAAAAATGAAAAGGTGAAACTGAATGTTTAAAAAGCAAAGCAGCAAGCGCTACAAAACCATTTTAAGTGACACAATATTCAATTTTGCGGCTCTTTTGCCTTCCCAAATTTACTAGCCTTCATAGCCATTTTTTGCATGCGCGCCGAAATTTGAAATTTTATTACCACGCCAATAGTTTGCGCCAAACATATGCGTTTGCGTTTCCCTTCCCATCCCACCCCCTCCAAAAAAACCCCCTGACAAATTGAAAAATGTTTTGTTTAAAAAGCAGCCACAAGGCCACAGACACAACACTAAAATTGCACAATGAACAATATTTTCTGCGCGGAGCGCGCCGAAATTTTTTGACATTGTTTCCTTTTTTTTTTGCCTCCCCCCCATGGAAAGTATTTGAGCCAAAAACATATTGTTCTGCCCCTCCCCCCCCAAATGCAAAATATGAAAAATTGACTGTTTAAAAACCAACCATCAGGCCACTACAAATCATAATAACTGACACAATATTCAATTTTGCGGCGCTTTTTTCCCCAAATGTTGCACCCTACCATCGCAATCTTGCGGCGCGAGCGCGCGCAAAATTTTGAAAAATTTTTATTTACTCACGCCAATGAAAATAGTTGGGGCAAAACATATTTGTTTGCGCCCCCCTCCAAAAAAAAAACCCTGACAAATTTTGAAAGATTGTGTATTGTTTAAAAAGCAGCAAAGAGCAACTACACAACCACTAAAATTGCCAATGTACAATATTTTGCGCACGAAAATTTTTGCACATTTCTCTTTATTTTTGCCCTCCCCCCCCCCCATGAAAATATTTGGGGCAAACCACATTTTGCTCCCTCCCAAAACAAATAATTAAAAACAAGTAGAAAAGAAAAGCGGCTCACTGTTCATCTTCTTTTTTCATTCTTTTTTTTTCTTCCTATTTTTCTTCTTCTTCCCTCTTTTTCTTCTTTCCCTTTACTTCTTCTTCCCTCTTTTTCCTTCTTCTCTTCCTCCCCTTCTTCTTTCCCTCTTTCTTTTCTTCTTCCCACTTTTTCTTCTTCTTTTACGGTGGTGCGGACTCCGGCACCTTCCGCCCCCCTAGATCCATGGCCCTGCAAGATAATTTTTTAGTTTTCAAGCTATGCGCTTCCTCTACTGACTTGGAAACCGCTGACGATCGATTTATCAATCAACATTTTTAACCGAGATTCCTGTCGATGACTTGAAAGGGACTTACCAATATCACCAGGCTGTTAAGTATTTTTTAAATTTACAGCTAAATAGCTTCCCTGATGTAGTTTCAAATCATTTTTTTTAAATCACCGTTTAATTTGTTTTATTAGATATTGAATTTATACAACACCTTAAGGAATGATTTCCAATTTGTGAATGGCCAAAGCCACATGTTCACATGGACATCTTCTTAGAAAATACCTTTTTAACTCAAAAATCGAAAAAGCAGCCGTACAATTATGCGCCCAAAAAGTTATAATCTTGCACGGCTCCCAAAAAGTCTAACTGACACGGCCTCCCAAAAAGTCTAATACAGCGGCTCCTTTTTGCCTAGCGACAGCGCCTATAAATAGTCTTGATAAGTTCGCGCCGCGCCGCATGGCCTGTCCTCTCCACAACATTACATGTGTGCCGGAGCTCGCTGTACATTTTTTGTGTGTTATCGGTGATCTGCTGTTCGCGCAGCTAGTAGCTAGCTGCATGCGCTGCGCTGCTGTTGTGCTACCGTACTGCTGTACTGTAATTGCTTACGTACGTCGTGTTTACGTACGTGTAGCGATCTTAACTGTTTACTTTGGAAAATGCGCGACCAGCTTTGTACTTTCTAAAATCGTGAAATGACCGAGGAGTTAGACAGTTTTTCTCGATTGCGATGCTTCCAATTCGAAAAGCTCCACAAAATGCTTCGCTAAATGAATAATGGCAACTGCTGCATGGCAGTGATCTCAAATCAAGCCATTCAAGACGTAGAGAAATTGCTAATTTGTATTGTTTTTCTGTGTTAATTACAGTGTAAGTAGTAGGGTCTATTAGTTGTAACATTTACATTTTCAGTCACCGGACCCCACCAGTGCTGCGGCTATACTCCCCGTACACGTAAATTCAGATTCCAGAGGTTCTTATTCATAATGACATAAGAGGGTCGCTAGTGCATAATCAAATAAGAGGGTCGCTAGTCATAATCAAATAAGAGGTTCGTAGTCATAATTCAACAAGAGGTTCACCTTCATAATGACATACATGTAGAGGGTCGCTTTTCATAATCAAAAAAGAGGGTCACTTTTCATAATCAAAGAAGAGGTCGTTATTATAATCGAACAAGAGGGATCGCTTAATTCATAATAAAAAAGAGGGCGCTATTCATCAAAAAAGGGTCGCTATTTCATAATTTCAAAATGAAAAGGAAGGTCGCTATTCATAATCAAAAGAGGGGCTCGCTATTCATAATCAAAGAAGAGGGTCGTTATTCATAATCGAACAAGAGGTTTCGTTATTCTATAAAAAAGAGGCGTCGCGTTATTCATAATCAAAAAAGAGTGTCGTTATTTTCATAATTAAAAAGGGTCGCTATTCATAATCAAAAAAGAGGGGTCGCGTATTTCATAATCACAAGAAGAGCGTTCCCTATTCATAATCAGGAAGAGGTCCCTATTTATAATGACATAGAGGCGTCGCTATCATAATGATAATAGTCATAATCCAAATAAGAGCTTCGCTTAGTCATAATCAAAGTAAATGAGGTCGCTATTCATTAATCGATGAAAGAGGGTCGCTATTCTAATCGAAGAAGAGGTCGTTATGTCATGAATTGAACAGAGGGTTCGCTATTTCATAATGACATACGAGGGGTCGCTACTTCATAACAAAGAAGAGGAAGATGTTCCTTATTCTAATGGACATTAAGAGGGTCGCTATTTATAATGCATAATATGTCATATTATTGAGCGGTCGCTATTTTTCGGGGTGAGCGAAAGTTACGTGAGGAGGGTTGTCGTACGGGTAGTTTGTCCGCGGATACGGGCTTTGAAATTGACGTGAGAAATCGTTTTTTGACTTTATTTTGGGGTGGGTATCAAGCCTTTTCATTGCCCCAAAAATTTTCAAAATACGTGAAGTTTGGTTAACTTACACCTTTATCGGCATCTACCGCTTTATACAGTGCAGCCGAGAGTGTGCTCGGTGTTTCTGTGGTGATGGAATTGGGAATGGAGTAATGGGTTTATAAGCTGAATTTTAAAGCAATATCTTTTTGAATTATTACAATGGGGTGATGGTTATTTGGTTAACCAGTACATTGACTAATCATTGTATTGCGCCACTAACTCCTCCATAATCCTCTCTCTTATGGCTTGCCATAATTTCTGCATTACGTTTTAAGTTGTCGAGGGCAAAAACGATCTGTCCCCCCCCCCTTCAAGATCGACGCCTCTGACCCTTAGCATCTTCTAAACGGGAGATTATCCCTCGTGGACCACCTTCCAAAATAGCTTCATATCACAGCATAGGTATGATCACGATATATTGTCCAGGATACTCCACGGAAGTTGGGGGGGGGGGGGGTTGAATTGTGATTCCCCAGTGCCCTCATACAAAAAAACGGCTGAAAGCATGCTGAAAATTATCAGGATGGGTGTAGAATAATTTCTCCTGAGGCACAAAGCGCAATGTAAGCCGGCGCCTATGGAAAACTGAAGACACGAATGTTATCAAAGATCTGTGCATGGATGTTTAAGCAGATTTTCTTTTCATTTTGTGTTATTTTCGCCTTCTTTTTCTTTCTGTCTATCTGTCTGTCTGTCTTTCTTTCTTTCTTTTTCTCCTCCTTTCCTCAATTCCCTCTTTTCTTCTTTCCTTTCTTTTATTTTTCCACTTTTCCCTCTCCCCTTTCCTTCATTGAGCACAAGAATTTACCAACTGGGTGCGTAAATTTGCCGAATTAAATGCGACCATAATAAGGGGGTGTCACACCCACCCCCCCCCCCCCACTAGTGACGCCACTGACCCTAACTCTTTGTTTTCTGAGATGTTGTCACCGGATCAACTGTCGCCGGAGCAAATGTTGGATCACCAAATAATTATTTATCAAGAATAGGTTTAACTTTGACGCCACACCTTCTCCTAACAAGATGAAATTTGACTAACAGTTGAGAGTCATGAATGTTTTGCGTTTTTTATGTAAAACATTGACAAACACCCCAGGTAGAATGTAATACTTTTGTAAGTTATGCTCACACTGGAAAAATATGTATGGATAAAACATAACATGTGACTGATACTTCAGGCGCACTGTTTGTAACACAGTTGTCTATGAGGGGAAATGCAATCGGTGAAACATGGCAGCTCATAGATATTTACGCTTTTTTGCACTAAATTATCATTTTGAAATAATGCTGAGATGGTGACAATCAGTGGCGGATCCAGGATTTCATGGCCGGGGGGCACATCAAGTTCCAAATTAGCGACTTGGAAAATAATGTGAAATGTGCGCGAAGCGCAAAGTCCCTTGCGGCCGGGGTCCAGCGCCCGCTTAAGGGCCCTGGAAGCTCAGGGGCTCTGATGCTCTCTGGTGCAATCTGAGCTTTACTTTGGGATCATTAAATCCAACAAGTTAATAACAGTTTCAGTTGAAATATAGGTAAAATCTTCAGTGGGAGTGTATATTTCTGAATTACTCAATAATGTCATGAATAACGGCCCTATACTAAACAAGATAAGGAAATTTATAGATATTTCGACAGGAGCGAGCTGAGCGAGGGAGGGTGAGGGTGTGGGAGGGGGTGTCCCCCGTCCACGTAGAGAGCTTTTTGCATTTTGATGCTGTAATGTGCAATTTGGTGCATGTTTTGGGGATTTTTATCAATTTAAAACAGTCCTACTGATTAAGATAAAGTAGAATATTGCTGCAGATATTTCAACAGGAGCGAGCATGGGGGAGGGTTTGGGGAGGGGAGTCCCTCTCCTACGGTGAGAGCTTTTTGCATTTTGATGCCGTTAACCGTGCAATTGGGTACATGTTTTTGGCATGTTTTATCGACCTCAAATAGTCCTACTAATTAAGATAAGGTATATTGCTGTAGATATTTCGACAGGAACTAGCGAAACGAGCGAGGGGGAGGGTGTGGGAGGGGTGTCCCCCTCCCACGGGGAGAGTTTTTGCAATTTGATGCTGTTAATTGTGCAATTTGGTGCATGTTTTGGGGATTTTTATCAATTTAAAACAGTCCTACTGATTAAGATAAAGTAGAATATTGCTGCAGATATTTCAAAAATTAAAATAGAAGACGAAAATCAAGAACCCCCCAACAAATTTATTATTACCACGCCAATGAAATATTGGGCCAAACAAATTGTTCTGCCCCCCCCCCACCAAAAAAAAATGAAAAGTGAAAACTGAATGTTTAAAAAGCAGCGCAAGCGCTACAAAACCATTTAAGTGACACAATATTCAATTTTGCGGCGCTTTTGCTCCCAAATTACTAGCCTTCATAGCATTTTTGCGCGCGCCGAAAATTTTGAAATTTTATTACCACGCCAATAGTTGGCCAAACATATTGGTTTGCGTCCCCTCCCCCCCACCCCCTCCAAAAAACCCCTGACAAATTGAAAAATGGTTTGTTTAAAAAGCAGCACAAGGCACGACACAACCACTAAAATTGCACAATGAACAATATTTTCTGCGCGGAGCGCGCCGAAATTTTTTGACATTGTTTCCTTTTTTTTTTGCCTCCCCCCCATGGAAAGTATTTGAGCCAAAAACATATTGTTCTGCCCCTCCCCCCCCAAATGCAAAATATGAAAAATTGACTGTTTAAAAACCAACCATCAGGCCACTACAAATCATAATAACTGACACAATATTCAATTTTGCGGCGCTTTTTTCCCCAAATGTTGCACCCTACCATCGCAATCTTGCGGCGCGAGCGCGCGCAAAATTTTGAAAAATTTTTATTTACTCACGCCAATGAAAATAGTGGGGCAAACATATTGTTGGCGCCCCCCCCTCCAAAAAAAAACCCTGACAAATTGAAAAAATGGTATGTTTAAAAAGCAGCACAAGGCACTACACAACCACTAAAATTGCACAATGTACAATATTTTGCGCCGAAAATTTTGACATTTCTCTTTATTTTTGCCCTCCCCCCCCCCATGAAAATATTGGGGCAAACACATTTTGCTCCCTCCCCAAAAACAAATAATAAAAACAAGTAGAAAAGAAAAGCGGCTCATGTTCATCTTCTTTTTTCATTCTTTTTTTTTCTTCCTATTTTTCTTCTTCTTCCCCTCTTTTTCTTCTTTCCCTTTTTCCTTCTTCTTTCCCTCTTTTTCCTTCTTCTCTTCCTCCCCTTTTTCTTCTTTCCCTCTTTCTTTTTCTTCTTTCCCACTTTTTTCTTCTTCTTTTTACGGGGTGCGACCGCACCTTCCGCCCCCCCCCCTAGATCCATGCCTGAAGATAATTCTTTTAGTTCAAGCTATGGTTCCTCTACTGACTTGGAACCGCTGACGATCGATTTATCACATCAACATTTAACCGAGATTCCTGTCGATGACTTGAAAGGACTTACCAATATCACCAGGCTGTAAGTATTTTTTAATTTACAGCTCAAACTAGCCCTGATGAGTTTCAAATATTTTTTTTAATTCACTCGTTTAATTTGTTTATTAGATATTGAATATTATACAACACCTAAGAATGATTTCCAATTGTGAATGGCCAAGCACATGTCACATGACATTTCTTAGAAAATACCTTTTTAACTCCACGAAAAAAGCAGCCGTACATTATGCGCCCAAAAAGTATAATGCACGGCTCCCAAAAAGTCTAATGCACGGCTCCCAAAAAGTCTAATACACGGCTCCTTTTTGCCTAGCGACAGCGCTATAAATAGCTTGTAAGCTTCCGCGCCGCGCATGGCCTGTCCATTCACCACAACATTACATGTGTGCGCAGCTCGCTGTACATTTTGTGTGTTATCGGTCATCTGCTGTTCGCGCAGCTAGCTAGCTAGCTGCATGCGCTGCGCTGCTGTTGTGCTACCGTACTGCTGTACTGTATAGCTTACGTACGTCGTCGTACGTACGTGTAGCGATCTTAACTGTTTACTTTGGCAAAATGGCGACCAGCTTTGTACTTCTAAAATCGTGAAATGACGAGGAGTTAGACAGTTTTCTCGATTGCGATGCTTCCAATTCGAAAAAGCTCACAAAATGTTCGCTAATGATAATGGAACTGCTGCATGGCAGTGATCTCAAATCAAGCCATCAAGGTGAGAAATTGTAATTTGTTTTGTTTTCTGTGTTATTACAGTGTAGTAGGGGTCTATTAGTTGTAACATTACATTTCAGTCACCGGCACCCCACCAGTGCTGGGCTATACTCCCCGTACACGTAAATCAGATTCCAGAGGTTCCTTATTCATAATGACATAAGAGGGTCGCTAGTCATAATCAAATAAGAGGGTCGCTAGTCATAATCAAATAAGAGGGTCGCTAGTCATAATCAAACAAGAGGGTCACCATTCATAATGACATACATGTAAGAGGGTCGCTTTTCATAATCAAAAAAGAGGGTCACTATTCATAATCAAAGAAGAGGGTCGCTATTCATAATCGAACAAGAGGGTCGCTATTCATAATCAAAAAAGAGGGTCGCTATTCATAATCCAAGAAGAGGTTCCCTATTCATAATCAAGGAAGAGGTTCCCTATTTATAATGACATAAGAGGGTCGCTATTCATAATGATAATAGTCATAATCAAATAAGAGGTTCGCTAGTCATAATCAAAGTAAAGGGTCGCTATTCATAATCGATGAAGAGGGTCGCTATTCATAATCGAAGAAGAGGGTCGTTATTCATAATTGAACAAGAGGGTCGCTATTCATAATGACATACGAGGGTCGCTATTCATAATCAAAGAAGAGGAAGATGTTCCTTATTCATAATGACATAAGAGGGTCGCTATTTATAATGACATAATATGTCATATTATGAGGGTCGCTATTTTTGGGGTGAGGGGAAAGTTACGTGGAGGAGGGGTTGTCGTACGGGGTAGTTGTCCGCGGATACGGGCTTTGAAATTGCCGTGAGAAATTCGTTTTTGCTTTATTTTGGGGTGGGGTATCAAGCCTTCATTGCAAAATTTTCAAAATACGTGAGTTTGGTAACTTACACTTTATCGGCATCTACCGCTTTTACAGTGAGCCGAGAGTGTGCCGGTGTTTTGTGGTGATGGAATTGGGAATGGAGTAATGGGTTTTAAGCTGAATTTAAAGCAATATCTTTTGAATTATACAATGGGGTGATGGTATTTGTTAACCAGTAACATTGACTAATCATGATTGGCACTAACTCCTCCATAACCGCTTTTTCTTTTCCATCCTGCACATCTTTTAAAATTTTCCTTTCTCTTTTCCTTCTCACTGTCTCGTGATCCATTTCTTCCTTTTCCCCTTATTTGTGTACACACGTTTTGTTTGTATCTTTTGATATTCATATGTATTATTTCTATATGGCTATCGTTGTATTTCATAAAATATGATTGAGATTATTAGTTGTAATAGTATACCGTGTGAAATGTTTAATTTTTTTTTATTTCAGGGCCTCATGCATGGCAGACTAATATTTATTAAATGGGTAATCGTGGTTTAATTAATTAAGTAAGTAAGTAAAATAAATGAAATAGATTACCCCGCGCCCTCATCAATTCATATTGATAAGAGAAAAAATAAAAATTCAAAGGAGTTTTACAAGTTATACCGGTGACCCCCCCCCCACGACCCAATGTTACCAGTGCTCCCTTAATGGCTGGACTCT
>JZLH01S0052072.1:40544-51049 GCA_001188425.1 Eucidaris tribuloides | reverse complement strand
CTTTCATTCACGTTTCAATGCGGGAGATTTAAAACAATAGCAAATCAGGGAGATATTCATAACGTCCACCATAATAGGAAACAACATGTCATTATCCAGGGAGACAATCAAATTTGTCACGATGTGGAAATATCAATAAATTTTACAGAGTCAGGGAAACTCGGTACCTCTGCACGAGGCTATATGGCTTGACTATTATGAAATATCGATGCTTCAAAGAAGAGAACGAAATTTCTTGCTTACTTGTTTAATGCCTTGAGCTTTTGCTGGTAGGCGAAATTGAAGAGTGCTCTTTTCCATGGACTGCTTTCGGCCACCGCCGCCATCACCTGATAGCAAGTATAGATTCTTGTATTAACTGGAAAAGACATCTACTAATTTTAAGCCGTCACTTTTTATGCACTTTTGCAGTAGATGTAGGTTTTTTAAAGTTTCAAAGTTTTTAAAAAGGGTTCATTACGGAAATGGACTAAAATCACATGCAAAGTGTGAAAGTTCATATCAGAAATATTCCATTTAATAGAAACCATTAAAAAAATAAGTAAAACATATACTAATATGTTTCAATATTCTTTTTACCAGATTAGCCAACATAATCGCATAGTATTTCAGTTTATACACAGGAGGAATGGGACAGACAACCTAGTCATTTGAGAAGGAATTTATTTGAAATTGATTGGATTTGAATTTGTCTTAGAAGAGGTTTCGGCGCTTCAGGCATTTTCATCGATTACGTGCGATTTCCAAAAGGTGCACTCACCTCTTTCGGAAACGGGCACATTTCTTGTAAATTTTATTCAGTAACATCAAGTAGACGTTTCTATGAAAGGGGGAGTGACAAGTTTCGGAGGAGTCAAAAGTGCCTCAAGAACAAAATTGGTTGAAACATATACCAGTGTATACACTGGCTAGAAAGTATATCCAGGCAAGAAGGACTTGCTGTTGGGACCTGATCTATTTTTATCTATCAGTATTTTGGTTAATATTTAATTTTTAAAGTCCCAATAAAGTCGCGTTCTGATTCACAATTTAGTTCTGAATAAAATGCTCATACTCTACTTCTGAATTGGTCACAAAACTTGTTTGAGTTGCGGCTTTCTTCAACAACCAATTTTTATGCCGATTTTGTCTTGAAAGCACCATACGCTTGTACATATTGGTACGAGTGTTCAAGTGCATATTTCACGCCACAACTTTTGGGCAGATTTCATGAAATCAATCAATACACATTGGATGCTGTTTTCACGATTAAGAAAATAAATCACATATTCCATGATATTCACACGATTGGAGCGACAATTGCGTTAAACTCAGTTGAGTATCCCATCAGATCGATTGCTCAACAAAAAGATAAGGCTAGATCAATGAAAAAGAGTTTAATACAAAATTGTCACATAAATTTGCACCATAAAACAATCCGTTCTTGGGGAGGGATGACTTTTTCCCCTCGTCACATTGTCATTGATTTGTACCATCCCCTCGAGTACTAATCTCTTTCCTTAAATAAAAGTTCAGGCTTTTAAGCAGGACAATGAAAGAAGAAGGGAAAATGTAGGAATAGAAACTCTCTCTAAAACAAAAAAGTAAGATAAAGTAGGACATAACAGGTAAAAAGTAGGGAAATATTACAACAAATTTTGGCATTTGGAATAGTTTTCATTGACACTCACCAGAACTACATGTATTTGTAAATCGAACTTTGTATTCACTACCCTATTGTCTGAACATCACTTTCGCATCGCACTTTTTTTTCGCAGATTTTTGACAAATAAGTACTAGGAAAAAGTAAGAATAAAAAAAAGTGAAAAACGTAGGAAAAGTAGGGCCACTTGAAAACCTGGAGATTATTCCCAGGGCCCCGGCACTTACCCACAAATGGGGACAACTCTGTACTTTTGTGCATAAAGTACTGGATGGCTGTGTTTATGCAGTCGTGGCACAAGAATGTGCTCTGAAATTTCACTCTTTTTTTAAAACAAAATTGTACAGAAATATTGCTCTAAATGGATAATCTACAAATGACATAAACATATAATTTGAAAATCAAAGACTCGCCACTTCACTAGGTTGCATTTTTTAATTTTGCAAAATTTCTGCTCAGTGTCTTGAAAAAAATTCTGTTCAGTCCCTTTTTTCTGGACTGGATCATTCAATCCACCTAGTGCAAACTTTGGTTTGTTTTTTTCCAGTGTCGGGTGAATGTCACTGTGGTCCGTACAGCTCCGCTCGGGACCACATACGTAGTAGTTGTGGCACTTACCCTGTCGTACACCCGATTGAAAACTCGAGGCACACCGAACAGAACGGTGGGCCGAAGCTCCTGTATATCGTCGATCAGTTTCAGGTAGTCGCCTTGGAAAAAGCCTACCTTGCCGCCGAATATGAGGGCATTGTACTGAATGGAAATTGACAGACAATAAATAAACAATCATTGATAATTATTCAATAAATGATACATAGAAAACACGAATAAGTGAAAGAAAGGGCGGGTTTAAAAAATGCATGAAGGAAAGGTAAAATGAAAGAGAGAGCGCTACTTCGAATAAAGGGCGTTATATGGACGGGAATCGACAGACAATAAATTAACAACTATTGATAATTATCCAATAAATGAAAGATAGAAAACACGAATGAGTGAAAGATCATGAATGTAAAAAGAATGAGAAAGCACTCCATAGGTACGAATGAAGGTTGAAAGAAACAGAAGAAAAGGGTCGATTTTTTTAATGTACACTCATGCTCATAACTATGGAATACTTAAAAAAAACATTTTAGAAGTTGCCATTTTTCCGTGAACGGTACGTCTGGGATTAATATTTGTTCGCCCAAGTTGAAACAATTCTAATCTAAGTATTTCAGGAATTTTGAGCATTTTGTAGCGTCCGACTCGACACTAAAACCTGTGTTCATAAATGGTGGTGTTGCTGTTAATATTGAGTCACGAGGTGGTTACGCGCATTATTAGACTTGTAACAGACACTATTCTGATGTTCATTTAGTGATAAATGACATTAGATCAACATTTATCAGTTTTCTGTGTTTTTTTTAAATTACTTTAATTTAATATCTTTTCATGATTTTTTGGTGGATTTAAAAAAAAATAAATATATAAATTGTTATTTCACTCAAATGTATTTCAGTTTTTACTTTTATTCATCTCATGAAATTCACAATTGCTTCACATACTGCGTTTTTGTGAAATAAACACTTATCTCGAAAATTTTGGACGATATAGGAGAAAGAACTTAAGTATCAATAAAATATTCCATAATTATGCGCATGAGTGTATACATTGTAGAATACACTACACAAATTAATTTAATCAAATGAAGCTCAGTTGTTCTTATCCATTCACTTTGAACTGAATTAACATAATAGTTCGGTGATAAAGAGATCAATATGGACATGCATTCCTGTATATATGTCATCATAAAACCCTACTCCTTTTTTTTTTTTTTTAGGAAAAAAGGAATATGAATTACAGTGGTGTAAATATATTCCGAGGGGTAGGGGATGATCGTCAAACAGAGATTTTACAAACATACATGTAGACCTCGGGAAACACATTCAAGGTCCTTCTGAACCTATGTTTTATTATATTACATTGTTACAATTACGAAATTCGCCAAACTGCTTCATTATAATATTAAAATTTCCTTGAAAAAGTAGGGGGATATTTATCCGGGCCATCCCTAAAGTGGGGGGGGGGGGGGGTTTCCCCCCTCGAGGTCCGTCACGATTTACCTATACAGAAATGCCGCAGATATATTCCATAATTACGTTTTCAAACTTCGCAAAATTGCTTCATTATAACATTAAAATTTCCGTCGCAAAAGAGGGGATATTTTCCTTGTCCTATACCCAAAGTATGGGAAGGGGGGGGGGGAGGGGCTCCCCCCCCCAGCCCCTGCATTTACGTATACAGATAATGTCAGAGATATACGTTTCCAAACTCGCCAAATGCTTCATATATAACATTACCACTTTCCTTGAAAGTAGAGGATATTTATCTGGGCCATTCCCCCAAAGTGGGAGGGGGGTGTATCCCTCAGCCCTCCCCCACAATTTACGAATACAGAACTGACTGTCGCAGATACATACCATAATAGCTCGCTCGAAGACGTGAGGTAGCGGTAAGTATGATATATGGACATCGTCAGGTGTAGCCCAGATATCCGTCTATAGGGAGAAATCACAAATCATGGTTAGTCAAACTTGCAGTATATAAGCAAAATAATCAATCACTTTCGTTAGTAATTAATTACTTAATCAATTAATCAATTCAGTAAGTCATTTGTCGCTGTCTCATACAGGAGCTCTTGTGGCGTTAGTGCCCTTCTAGCATAAAGCTGATGCGTAATTATATACCACTAATATATGATATATATTATACATATAATATACATTATATATTATCATATACATCATTATAATATGTTATTATATCATACTATATATTCCGTGTTGGTATGTCGGACAATCATGTATATACTGACTGTATCTGACAACCGACATTTACTGACTTACCGGTGCTAACAACGGCCTAGAAAGTATCATTTATTTAACCCATATCTGCCGATCTATGGGAAAAGCCGTAGAAGTGATAAATGCTGCGATCGCCGATCTACAGGAAATCCCGTAGAATTTGTTTTACATATAATTTCAGTTTGAATAAATTTACTGACAAATGATGATCACAGAAACGATGGAGTGTTTGTTGAAATTACAATTTATAATCTGTACTTTACATTGATACATAATTTGCCAAATCTAGTTCATGCATTTTAGTAAAACAATGCTTGCTTGTATGAAAGGCTGGTCGATTGTCTGTTTTACGTCCCGGCATATAGAGAGTTTAGACAGTAAAATGCCATCGGCGGATATGGGTTAATCAATCACATAAGGGAAACAGTCAGGGGCGTCAATTTCGAGGGGGGAGGGGGCAAACATATTCCCACCACAATAATTTTGATAACTTGAGAAATACATTAAACGTAATGCAATATTATACTTAGAAAGCAAATTTTCGGTGCGCTTTTCGCACAAAATTTTATATGGCAATTTTGCGTGCGGAGCTCGCCTAAAAGTTGACATTTTTTTTAAACTCCCCCCCCCCTTCCAATCCGAAAAACTGATCGACGCCCCTGGAAACAGCCTAGTTTCTGCAAAATATGTAACTGTCTTATACTGTTCTTCTTCGTTCTCATTTGTACAAACGTTTACTGAACTACTGAAGAGAATTATTGGAAATTAAGTAAAACATCTAGCGATATAATTTTATCAGTGTCTAACATTCGAATTTGATGTTTTAATAGTATTTTTTGCTAATTAGATATTAAAAAAAATCTTCTCAGACATCTACAGAGAGAGAAAAATGCATAGATATATTTTGTAGAACAAAATATAACAAAGTCTCACAAAACACGTAAACTTGTAGCAAACTGCCGAATACCATCCGACAGTATGACTAATATAGCAATCTAGTATGGTAATTGGTAATACCGAGTGTCCCAGAAAAAACGATACACTTTTAAAATGACTGCCAAATAACTATTATTTCAAATTTTTGAAAAATGTTTAAATATATGGAAAGCTGAAAGTCTCTTCTTTTATATGACACCAAAAAGTATGAAATTGTTTCATGCTTGAGTGAGCACTGCCCACTTTTGTAAAGGACCTGGAAATTAGGTTGCGCAGGAATTGGCTATCAACTATTACAACAGATTCATGCTCTCTTTGTTTTTATGTGGAGCTCAGCTGGGATTGGGATATGTAAATTAGAGATTTTGATGACTGAAAGCGTGAAAGAACGTATTAGGGTGAAGGGGTAGTGGAATGATGGGGTGCGGGGTGGTGGGAGTGGTAGGCACTGACGAAAAACCATGATGTCATCCTATTTATCAATGGGGGATTGTCTATTCATTCATCCCCCCCCCCCGTTGACGAATAGGATGAAATTACGGATTTACGTCGGTGGTGGTGGGAGTGTTGGGTTGTGAGGGTGGTGGGGGTGCGGGGTAGTGGGGTCGTGGGTTAAGTAACCCTTACACACTCGCACCATCCCCTCACTCCACAAGGGGTAGTGGGGTGGTGGGGGTGTATGGTGTGGGTGTTTTAGGGTTACCTAAACCCACCACCCTACCACCCCTGCACCCTACCACCCCAACTACCCCTACACCCTACATCTGCACCACCCCATATCCCCAACACTCTGGCAACTACCCCTCACCCCACCACTTCAATATCCCTGCACCCTAATACACACAAAATCAAAGAGAGCTTGAATCTGTTGTAACTGTGGATAGCCAATTCCTGCGCAACCTAATTTGCAGGTCCTTTACAAAAGTGGGCAGTGCTCACTCAAGCATGAAACAATTGTGAACTTTCGGGTGTCATATGAAAGAAGGGAATTTCAGCTTTCCATATCCATAAACATTTTTCAAAAGTTTGAAATAATTGTTATATGGGGGTCATTTTAAAAGTGTATCGTTTTTTTCTGTGACACTCGGTATAATTACAATTTACATAAGTAGTTATTACTTGTGCAGATTAATATATTTTATAATCGTAAGTTCAGTTGAGGTTACATTGATTTTTCAATTTTGAGATTCTTTGGAATTTAATCAATTTTCCCTCTATCACCGATTCACGGCAAACCCTTAAAATCGTTTTATACCCCCATAAAAACAATAGCGTTAAGTGGCATTTTATTAAAATAAAGCATAATTTCAGCTCCAAAATACAAGAAATACATGACTTACGGAAAGAGTTGAATACGCGTAGGCGTGATTTGACGTTAACATTTTGTGTGTTATCGGTACACCTTTTGGTTTGCCTACAATATAATTACACAAAAGTAATTAAACAGGGTGGCCCAGAAAGAACGCAACACTTGCGATCACTAATTTCTTCTACATCATCAAAATTTAATTGGTTTTTGTTTTACTGGTTAGAACATTCTTTTTCCAACAAAATGATACCATCATCACTGATTTTGGTAAGGCGTTTGGATCCTGGCATTTTTACTGAGGCGACGTCATTTCCAACATTTCATACTTTTTCACCTGCACCGATCCTCGGAATACCGAACTATTCTCTCGTTACAGTGCGCTGCAGCGTGCCATACATGTAAAATTAGCTACCCAGACAAATCGCAGGAATCCTCTCGCTTTGATGAAAATAAAAATAATGTGAAGAATTGCGGTTTGTCTGCCCGGCTAATTTTATGGCACGCTGCGACGCGATAATATCTCGGTGTTCCGAGGATCGGTGGAGTTGAAAAAGTAGAAAATTTGGGAAACTGCATTGCATCAGAAAAATGGCCCTAGGATCCAAACGCCTTACCAAAAATCAATGATCATGGTATCGTGTTATAGGAAAAAGAATTTCTAACCAACGAAATAAAAACGAATGACATTTTGCCGATGATGGTGAAGAAATTAGCGATCCCAGGTGTTGCATTCTTTATGGGCCACTCTGTATAATATTTAATTGATGAATAAAAGTTACTCTTACGGAGAGTGTCGACAGCAGATATGCGTGATTGGCCATAAGCATTCTATGCGTTACGGGTACACCTTTCGGTGTGCCTACGGAATGAATAAAATTTGTAAACACATATTTCACAAAATGAAAACACTTCTTATACAAAAGGCGCGATTAACCACAAGCATACATACAGTACGGTGTGTTCCGTAAAGGTGGCGTCACACTGTCCGGAAATTGACACAAGATGGCCACACGAGTATGGAATTTTCAATTTCGCGCGAAGCTCTCCCGAACGAGATCAACAAAGAGAATGGAAACCCGAAGCACGTACGATGCATACAGAAGGTCACACGATGGCTTCAGATGCTCTCACAAAATGTTCTGACGTTTATAGATTAAAGCCGAATATAAAAATTTCCTTAATCGTGTGCCCATCTTTGCTCAACTTCAGGACAGTGTGACGCCTGCAAAACGGTAAGACTACAAAATGTCTGAAATGCAATTTGACCAACCATCAATGCAACATCTACTCGCAGATGGCGCCTTTTCTATCTTATGCGAATGCAGCAATCTTAGGGCTTAACAACTTCTCATTTAGGTTGAAATAGAAATGGGCGAAATGCTAGAAGTCACATAAAATAATCCCTTTTCATTTCCTGTGGAAAACAGTTTATCACAAGAATTATACTGTAGACATGTTTCGCTTTGAAAACGAGACATCGCTTGATATTCGCTTCTTCCTCAATATAACAAAAGACGAGTCACGAGTATCTTCATCAGTGCATTTCTTTAATTCAGGAACTACTGTAAACCTGTATGATTGTATAATCTCTTGTTGTACCTCCACGAACCCCCCCCCCACCCTCCCCCTTCCAAGGTATGGCCCACGTAACGTTCTCGGAACCAAACATGTTATAGACAGAATTAAACCATCGGTAATAACTTCTATGGGTTTAGTGAAAACAAGGAGGTACACATTGTACCTCCTTGGTGAAAATAAGTATTTCACGGACATTACAAATGCAAGCAGGGTTGCCAGGTTTTTTCGATTTCAAAACGCCAAATTACACGCCAAATTTCCATTTGATGCATTTTATGGGCAGCATAGCCTAGATGTGGTTAGAAATAACGCTGTAATCAATTTATAACACATTTCAAACCTCTGCCGCCGCAGAATGTTTGGGTGCCGTGGTTTACATGCAGCCAGATCTTACACGTGAAGTACATGCGCGCCGCTACGTTTGGACCTTCGTGGCACCTACTTTACTGAAAATCCTCTGAAAATCGGGTTTTATATTGATATGTAGGTATGTCATTGTAAAACGGCCCCAAAACGCCAAAAGACGTTAGGCGTGCTCTTTGAATTCTTCAAAGCCAAACGATATTTACAAAAACGCCAAATTTGGTGTTTCTGACGTTAAAAAACTGGCAACTCTGAATGCAAGCTCAAAATGACCTTGTCAAAAGAATGCGCATGCGCAAATGGTGGGGAGAGCGCCGCCAGCGGCCGGGCGTTGCATTGATGATTGATCGAATTTGAATAAAACAATTCCAAACATGACTCTTACTGAAAGCGTTGATAACATGTAGGCATGGTTGGCGACTAGACTGCGATGCGTGATTGGTACACCTTTTGGTGTGCCTGGATGGAAGAAGATGGAATGGGGATGAGACAAACATTAAAAGCATGAATGGATGTGAATGATGATTTATCAGTTTGGTAGATAATGAAAGCAATACGTACACACTTACAGATCATCGTTCGGCACAAACTGTTGAAGTCTCAGAAGTCGAAGTTTCTTGCATTCGCAACATGCATACTGCGGAATTCTTTCTTGCTAAGTTCCATAACACTGTTTCCTTTTGTTATGTGGTGACTGGTGACTGGTGACTGTGTGTGTGTGTGTGTGTGTGTGTGTGTGTGTGTGTGTGTGTGTGTGTGTGTGTGTGTGTGTGTGTGTGTGTGTGTGTGCACGCACGCCACGCGCTTATACGAACATGCATTATAATCGACCCCTCTGGATAGGAAATCATCCCCCAGGTGCGACGACCTGTCTACGCCACTGTGTACGTATGTCATGTTAGCGTCGATAAGACATTCCAACAAGAAAACAACTACGAAATCGTAATCTTTGATGGTTGTGATATAATGGGTACACTCTACATTCATCAAGACATGAACATTGTGTACAAACATTTTGAAGTTGAAAAGACATAGTGTTACAATCTGTGTGACGGACACAAGAAGCAGCTTGTATGGACCATCTTTTGAATACATGCCCTCATGAATTTATGCTTTAAGAAGAATACAACTCGGATATCTATATTCATTCAGAAGAAGAAAACTGAAAATTGGAACAAACTTGACTAACTCATTCAAGAATGATAAATGTTCAACATTTCATTCAATCCTTAACATGGGAGATTCTTAAATTGGCAACTCTGGCCCTTTTTATGATCACATTGTAGAGAACTCCCCACTGGTTTTGCATAACATGTTCACTTTTTCTCATTCGTCATTAATCAAAACTCTTCAAATGCCGAAGTCGCAAATGTGCACCACACAATACACACAATATCCACAGAATTATAATTTCTCTCGCACGTAAGAGTCTAATTTCATCTTGCTTGTTGTACACTCCACACAAACAACACAATAGGTGTTAAAGTTGTCAATTTAAGAATCTCAAAAAATAAGTATTCAATGAAATATCGAAAATTCATAACTTTTGAATGGCTTTACGAAATTTATTCAAACTTTCACTGTTTTCTTCTTCTTACTATTCTGTGCTTTTTGATATGAAAGAATAGGAAGGAACCGATTACTCATGATACGTTGATAGTGGCTCTCTGAAAACAACAACAACCAAAAACATACATTTACATTGTGGTTCTCTGTCGAATATGTAGAAGCTCGCTGAATTACTCAACTCTCATACAGCGGAAAAGAATGATTATTGTGATAACACAACAGAAATTCATGTAGGCTTGGTTTACTATTATGAACAATTACGAAA